>VDFB02000015.1:557438303-557616759 GCA_007258455.2 Sequoia sempervirens | reverse complement strand
GTTGTTTTGGCTCCAAACTAAGGAGGAGCTCTATTTATGGGCGGGTTTTCTAATTTTTGGGTAACTTTTTGGGGACAAGCTCGCATATTGCGAAAGGGTTAATCTGTAGCTTTCTGTAGCTTGCATATGTTGTAGAACTTGGGGATTTGAGATCCTCTGCATGTAAGAAGTTCCATTCTCTGAATAATAAATTTAGTCTCTTATTTGTGGGTTATTTTCTGTGTCTCGGGTTGCACCCTCATCATTTTCCAATTCCATCAGTATGAGTAACATAATTATGATATATAATGGGAGATGAGGATTAAGAAGAATAACCTCCTACAACCATTTTGGGGGTAGGAGAACCTAGTACAACCATATTAGTGCTACAAAGATTATGCCTAGTTCATTATGGGAGAAAACCACTAAGCTAGAGGATATGTGTGGGTTTGAGTGAGATCTTAATTTTTTATTTTCTTCAAACTTGATTAAAATGGACATGATTGTATGATATGATCCTATTCATAAAAAAATTAATTTATCATAGTTATTAGTGCAATTGTTATGCTAATAGCATGAAATTCCTAGATGATTAGGATAGTATAAAGAGTTCAAAAGCCAATTAGTTTAAGATCAAATTCATCCATGAAATTATAGAAAGAATAATGGAAGGCTTTTTTATTTGTTTTTATTATTATCAAGGATTTAAAGATATTTATTACATGTAAATATTTTTCATTTCTAGAATCTTACAAAGATTTTTAAAGAATTCCTAGATGAGCTACCTACACATCCTTTGTCCCATATACTTAATTTATGAATTTATGTACTACTAGTATAGGTATGGATGGAACAAAAGAGATGGAAAGGATATTAATCAGATTAGAGAGATCTAATTTTTCCATCAAGTTCTTTAACCATGTGTTTGATAGAATGGTCATAAGAAAATACAAGAGTACAATCACTTTATCAAGTCACACATGATTGAGCTAGAGGTGAAGAAAGTCATAAATTTACTTAGAATCCATAAAAATAAGGAAAAATTAATTCGCATTTAATTGACTAGATTATGTTATCATTTAAAGGATGAAAAAATGAAATATCACACTAGGCTTATCAAAACACAGTTAACTCATAAAATAAATAGAGCTATGTACATATAATTTATAATCTCTTTCATTGGACAATGTAGAAAATATCATAGAGAGGGAAGACGGAATATCGTCCATAGAAAAGCCATTATTAGGAGAAGAAACATTCTAATATTTCTCAGAACATGGGTCTAATGTGTTATTTAGGAAAACAAAAAAATATTTTTCATTAAATTAAATTAAAATAGGAATCCTCATGTTCAAGTGAAAATGGTGCAATATTATTATAATGGGAGGAAGCAAGGACTCACTTAGCTTAGGAGGTGAAATAGGTAAGAATATATCATATTATATAAGGATTCCTTTAAGCAATCAATTCATACATATATCATATTAGGTGGCTTATGTCTAAGTCATGTGCAACCTTAACATAGAGTGTGTAATGGTAAATGATTTACTTACACCTGCTAATTGCATTTGCTTGAAATTTTCTGAAGCCTTTTTAAGAAATCCCATTTGTGTATATTCTGTGATCATGGCATTCCATGAGACCACATTTCTTTGAGGTATTCTGTCAAGGAGTTCATGTGAAAATTTTCTTCCTTGCTGGTATTGACCTTTCACTTCTCCAATTTTGTGAGCTGCAGCATGAAAATAAGGTTTCGACGAAGGTTTTGTGGTTGCCAATATGATAGCATCGATTTGAGGCTGGCAGGTCACACACTATAGATCTCACCCATCTGAATAAAGGAGTGGCCCCAAGCGGCACACATGATTTTGATGCGCAGGAGCCAACCATTGCCTTTGTCCGGTCCCATGCCAAGCGAATAACAACTACTGGAGAGGCCTCTCAACAATTCCATTGGTTTCTCCCATCTCACTCAATAGATGCGGAATGAATCCATGAATGAACTGGTCGAGTAGGTAGAGTGTGGCTCCCAACAATCCCCTGCAAAAGAGCCCACCATGGACGAGTTGAGAGTGACTATCGTTTGGAGACTGCAAAAGTGATATGGAGCCGAGCATTTTAGGGCATTATGAAGTGGAGCCAAAATCAACGAATAAAATTAGGCACCCATTTTGAAATGGACACAAAATTTAATTCAATTTGTTTAAACGAATGTCAGTCGTTGATCATATTCTGCCCATTTTTGAGCTGTTTTTTGGGTTTCCCTCCAAAATTGTCCTCACTTATTGAAAATATGGTTTTGGGAGAGTTTAAAATTATGTTTATTACAATGAAAATTACAGAAAAGATCTTAATAATGAGGAAATTTAGGTTTTAACATTATGTTAATTAAAGATATTAATATTTAAATTAAATTAATGAAAACTTCTTTAAATTTTTAATATTTTTATATTTTTATATTTTAATAGTTTTACAAATATTATATTATATTATAATATAATATAATATTAAATATATTATAATATAATATTATTATATAATATCAAATACATTATACTATAAATATAATATTATATAATATATAATAATAATATTATATTAATTAAGGATTTGATTCTAGAAATTATCTCTCTAATAAAATTTTATTGTAATCAGCTAAAAAAAAAATGGCGGAGCAACGATTTAGATAGGGTTTTCGCAGGCACCATGGCTTTTAGTATGATGCAAGGCAAGCTCGGTGGCCATTCAATAGACGGAGAGGGAGAAATATCCAGTGAGCGTAGGCATGGAAATGGTACTCTTTGCTTCCTGGTAAGCTCCTCAGCTAACTGCAGAGGTGGTAGGTGTTCGAGGGTGCCAGCCGAAGTTTTCACCGAATGCGTGATGTGGAGAGAAAAAAGAGGGAAGCGTTTTTTCAATACCAAAGTGCTGATAGCGGATTTCAATGGGGCTGAAAAGAAGTTCGCATCCAAAGAACCGTTTTAGGCGAGCCTAAGCCGCGTATACTTAAAATTCTCCGCCACGCCCGTTTTATCGCCCAAATATAAATGGTGTTCTGACTCAGTGGAGGTTCTTGCAAAGCCTGCTAACTTTCTTTGTGGTGGTGTGAGAATGGGTAAGCCCCTAATGCAAAGTCAAGGCGCATGGTGGTGTGGATGATAATCAAGGATGCAAAATAAAACTCTGGAGAATTTCCTGTTTTTATCCTCAATATTTTCCAAAAACGTTCTAAAGTGTGTTAAATGATTTTAAAGAAAATTCTTCTAGCGCCAAGTAAGGTTTGGCTTCATTCTCTTAGATCAGACTCCCAAACTCTTGATCCTACTACTTGAAAAGTGATGGCGAAAACCCTTGCATGATTAAGCTTGTTCACCCCCAAGAATATTGGGATTAAGAAACCCTAAGAAATATTGGTAATAAGTTGGGTGTGTTTGTGAATTCGGAGGTGGTGGTAAAGAAATTGGACTACAACATGTTCCCTAGGATATGTATTCTAAGACAGATAATACATCCTTTATCGAAAATGATAGAGTTGAAATCTGGAGAAGGCATGTGGTGTCAGAATCTGGAGGTGGAAGATAATAAGACTTCATGTGTGAGTTGTTTAGGAGAAGATCATCTTGAAGACCAATGTCGTCAAGGGTTGAAAGGGAAAGGAGCTTCCCAAAATATTTATACGGAGGAAGTGGTTGAACTCTCATAGGCAACCACCAATGAAGAATGGAGATTGTCCAAAGATTGGGGCTCCCTAGAGTCCTTTTTAAAAGATGCTAGTCAAGAGGGTTTAATGGAAAATTCCTCTTGGGGTGATGTGAGGAAACAGGAAATCAATAATTTGCATGAAGTTGAGTGTGAAATGAAATCTCAAAGGTTTGTTAATGAGGGGTTGGCATCTAATGATGATATTAGGGTTAGTGAGTGTGGTGAAACAAAGCTGACTCTAGTTACCCGAAAAGGAATCATGAGGGTTTTGCATAAGGATAGGACTAGTGAGGTAGATGAGCTGGTAAAAACAACCTCTTCCCTCTTTGGGGAAGAGATGGGTAGGGGCTCGGGTGTTTGTGCAGATGGATGTGCAATTGAGAAGCAACCATTCCATGTGAATCCACATTCCCCCCCCAAACGGATATCTCTAAAGCTTTTGGAATTGGCCGTGAAGAAAAACCTGATGATGTTTTTCCCCTGAAGGCTTCAAAAGTGGGAATGAAAGAGCAAGTGGAAGATCCAATGTTGGAAGTGGTCGACAGTCCTGACAGTTTTGAGGGTGTATTTTTTAAGGATATCCTGATTTCTCCTATTCAGAATCTTCATAGTGCTTTCGAGGGTGTTAAAGATAGTGGAGGATCTTTGGAAGGCATAAACTCAAAATCATAATCAACTCAACTTAACTTGATAAAATATGAATACTTAATCAACTTAAGTTTGAATAATTAGAATACCGTCGTTAACTTTACTCAAAAAACATCAAAATCATCAACAACAATCACTTATAGAATCATGAAAACAAACTAGGGTTCCGATGAGCAATGAGAACTAGAAGAATCACAAAAAAATATATTTGTCAATTATAGATGGAGGAAATGAGAGGGCTTTGAGGGTAAACAATAGGTTGTTCACTCAATATAGATTCAAATTGAACCCTACCCCCAACCCTACTGAAGAAACTTCCTAAATATAGAAACCCTAGTCATTTTTTTAAAACCCCATTCCAATCCAAACAAGAGGTCCCTAAGAAACCATACTTCACCATCAAAATCTAAACGAAACAAGATCAAATGAAAGGAGGAGGAAGCAACAGAAAATATACCATGTGATTACACTCAATCAGAGAAAGGTCAATGAGAAACCAATGATGACCAAACCTGAACCCAGAACACAATCATAGAAGGAGGCAATCACAACATTGGACTTCAAATCAAATGTACAATGAAAAAGACCTTCTTCAACTTCAAGCTCTCAACAATGTCGAATGACCAAATGGTCATTTACTTTCAATTTATTTCCCAAATTAACCCTTTGAGCTCATTAATTTTATGCAATAAATGTCAGTATGGGTATCTGAGGAGAAATCTACAATATGACGAGGATCTAGATTTGGGAAATCTAAGGTAGCTCACATTATCCGACCGAATTAAATTTGGGTAATTTGGGGTACCTCAAAATTACTGAAACTACCTATAACTTAGCCATTTTTTTTTTAACTTTTTGATCACAAGTCGACTTCTAAGAGCTAGACTATCACTTGGGGTTGCAAGGTGATATCTCAGATGCAAATTTGTCATTAAGCACATGGGTGAATCAAAACCAAGACTGAGGGATTCATCCCTTAAGGGGAATAAATCAAGGACCCTATGAAAAGCAAAGCAAGAAAGAGGTTCCCTACTTTCAGTAGGGCGTGTGTGCAAAAACTACACAACATGGATGGGTGTTGTGGGCTTGAAGAGTGTGGGGCTTCTGCTATCTCTAAAATGAAGTTGTTTCAATGTGACCATTCAGTTGTGGGCTTCCCCAAGATGGTGATGAGTATTTATCCTTTGAGGGATGATTTGATGTTTTAGCTAAAGGCTCGTGTGTTCTTGGGCTCTATTCTGAGTGGATTTGGCCTTGGTTTCAACTCTTTAGTGTCATGTGGTTACATGACTATTCCAGGCTTCTTCTTTTTGTGGATCATGGGTATTTTGTGGGTTGAGTTGTATTATTTTCATTTGATTAAGGCTCAATTGCTTTGGTTTTTTTCTCTAGGGGCTGAAGTGCATTCTCCCTCCTTGGTTTAGTACCTTGCTTTACTAAAGGTGGTTGTTACTACCCTTCCTTCTGAATTTTGTGTCTTCTATGGATGAAAAGACTACTCCTATTGAGGTGGAGGTTGGTGTTGCAAATTTGGTGGGGAGTTCTCTCTTCTACTGGTTCCTATCGAGGTGGAGACTTTGTGGGTAGAAGAGTGATGGCTTTGGAGGGATGGGCTCTCATTTCTTCCTCTCCTATAAAGGGGATCTCCCTCCTATTGAGGTGGAGTTAGGGTTAGTGCTTCTAGTGGGGTGTTGTTGCAAGTTGGTTGATGTGCTCCAGTGGTCCGTTGTGCTCTCTAAATCCCCTATTCATGTGGGATTGTTGGATTTTTTGGCATTTTTGTCTAGGGCTTTCGTGGTGTTCCACACCATTAAGTTGGGTATCTCTCTTGGATTAACAATGTCTTCCATGAGCAGTTGGTTTGCTAATGCCTAGCTGATGCAGGCATGTTCTTTGTGTATCTAAGGGTTTCTGGTCCTAGTTAAAACCAAATTGTAAATAGATCTCGGTCCCTTGCTTGTTTATATGTTGCAACTTGTGTAATCATGTTTTTCTTCTAGTAACTATTGTTGGACTATTGTTGGTATGTGTTTGATCTTATTTGCAACATGCTCCTCTTTAACAAGGTTATGGGTCCCTTCAAAACAAGTCTGTAATAGGTTGCGGGTCCCAACAAAACCTCTTTTACCCCTAATAAAAAACTAGAGAGAAACTGAAATTTTTTCATTTTAAACTCTCAAGAGGATAATAATGAAATATTTAATAATTTGATAAATAGATAAATGAGACAAAGTTGATTCTATTTGAAGATAAACTTGATTGTTGAGGGAAGAAGAATTTTTCATTTTGTAGATAGAGTTAATTGATGAGGTGAAATATAAATTTTATTTATTGAAAATAAATATTTAGCTCTCATTTAATTAATGGATAAAATATGGAAAATGATAAGTAATAATTTATTGATATGATAATTGATGATAAATGACTAATGATGCAATACATAATAAATGATTAATGTTGACTAACTAATGTGGTATATGATTAAGTGGTTAATTATAAATGATAAATGTTTTAATAAATGATTAATTAATAATATGATAAGTGCTTGATATGTTTAGAAAAATAATCTCAATGTCTACCTTATTACTTCATATGAGATTCATAACCTTTCTAAATAAATAATAAATAAATAAATTATTAAATAATTTTATTTAAAAATTAACTTTATATTTTTATATAATCTTATCTAAATAATTTTAATTATATATATTTATAATCACTCTATAAACCATTAATTATATTAAAAAATATGATTTTAGAGAACTTATTCACTGTCTAAAAATTAAACTTAAATGAAAGTGAAAAGAAAGAAAGATAATAGATTAAGAAAATCGATTAATTTAATCAAAAAGATTGTGTAATAGAAATTTAATATTTTAAAATAATATAAATAATTAAATTTAGTTCATTTTAATGGTTAATACAAAATTGTTTATTATTTTATTCATAATTTTTGAGCCAAAAAATAATAATCAATATTTCTTATATGTAATTGAAGTGGAATGGTAAAATATGAAATAGATGTTTTACAAAATGTAACAAATTAGTTTTATGCATCACAATTATTGTCTTTTGCACTAATTTGACTTAGAATTTGCAAAATGAATCTACTATTAGTGGAAAGTGGCAACTTATTTTTCAATGATATCTACTATTCTTTGAATTTTAAAGGTTGATTGTATTTTAAAATAGCTTAGAGAAATTGATAGATCATAAATGTTAGTAGATCATAAAAGGTTAAGTTATCATAGGCCATTTCCCTTAATTAGACTAGTTTAATAATTAGAGAAATGGTCAATAAGATAGCCCTAAAATATTAATGCAAAATTTAGGTTCCTTCTAATACACTAAATTGAAATATTTTTAGAATGCATTCTCCTTGAAATTTTAATGATATAAAAATAATAATTCATTAATATCATGTGAAATAATGGGCATAAGCACTTTCATAGATATAACAAGGCTGTGTATTTGAAAAGTTCCTTCCAATTACTAGTAGGACAGATTTGTTCTTTGAAGTGAAGAAAAATTGAGAGTAGTTGTGGTTTTTTATTGTTTTTTAACAATGATGAGGACATATGACTAATTTTTTTTTTTCTTTTCAAATATGAAAACCCTTTGATCACCTATGTATATCCACTTTTTTTCTTTCCTTATAAAACAATGTCTATTATTTCTAGGTTAGGATTTAATTAGGAAAAAAAATTGAGTTTAGTTATGGCTACTTTTAGTTATGGTTAAGGTCAAGTTTAAATTAAGGTTATGATTTAACTAGGGCTCAAAGTTAAGGTTAGAGTTAAACTAGGGTTAGGATTCACTAAATGGTCAATTAGAAATAGGGTTATGGTTAGGAATTTATTAAAGATAATGTTAGAATTACATTAGGGTTAGTGTTCAATTTGAGTTATGGTTTAATAAGGGTTAGAGTCTAATTAGGCTAAAATATTGAGTTCAATTAGGGCTACTACTCACTTGGGTTAGGGTTAGGGTTTAGGGTTAGGGATCAAATACGATTAGGGTAAGGGTAAGCATTAAAGTTCAATTAGGGTTACTGTTAGGGTTATGATTCAATTAGGTTTATGGTTCAATCAAGGTTCAATTCAGATTAGGATTAAATAAGTTAGGGTTAGGGTTGAATTACAATGAGCATTATGAGTTTTAGATCCTCCTAGATCATCAAGTCATGAAATTATAACAACACGTGATATGTTATAGTGAGGGATAATTTGTTTGAGGGTATATTTTCATAAGTTATATATCAAATAAATAAGTTGGACATTTGGTAGTACTCCAATCCCAGGATATTATTCAATTCATGCATTACAACTTAGGGTTAGAAGTTGAGGCTACACCATTATATTCTACAAATTGTCATCTAATTACATGAATACTCCATGGCCAAGTCATCTAATCTGAGTGTAAGAAATATGGTTATCAACTTTCTTGGAGGGAGTGCATTATTCAAGAACTTTAAGCATACAACCATAGACTAGGTGGTCCCCTACTCAGCTTTTTAGTAGAATTGGCTTGACCCTTCAATAAGGGTTGCATATAATGAAATCTACAATAAAACCAAATCTAAGAACCAATTTTAGAAATATACAATCACTATCACATGCAATCAATCATATCAACCCTAAATAACCTCTAGCTATTATTATTTTTTGACTAACATAAAAATAAAATATATTATGAATTGATGAGTCATACATCCATAGCATCAATTTGGTTAAATCTTTGTAAATGTAAGTTGCATTAAAATGTGTCCCATCTATTCATGAAAATACTATCTCTTGCTTGACTCATCCAAAATGATAATCAAATAAAATGCAATGCATAGACTAACATACTGGTTATATATCTTAACCAATTAACTATTGTACTCCTAGCATACCATGTCCTTGAGTTGGTTTACTAAATTTATATATATTATTCATTCTTAATCCATGGTGCTAAAGATATAAAAAGTATAATCAATTCAATATCTACACATTAAGATATCTAATTTTGTTCTTTTATGTATATATATTTAGTTGATAGGATATTTGTGTGAACATTGGTCAGAATTTTTTTTAGCCTTCCCGGTTTTAGACTTTTTTGATGCCTGGGAAAAGGTGGCGGGTTATTTTCCCGTTTTGGTGAACTTTGGTTGGAATTTTGGTCAGCCTTCTCAGTTTTTTAGGTCTCCGGCACCGTGGAAAAGGTGGCAGATTGTTTTTTAATTTTTTAAATAAAATTTTTTTGGCGCGATGATAGAGAAGGCCAGTGAAATGACATCAACATTAATTGTTGTATGGCTTCTGTGTAGTTGTGATGGTGCAAGTAATATTTTTCTTTAAAGTCCTCAGAAAACAAATTGAATGTCTACGCAATTTTTTATAACACATTGTTGGGTGTCATTCTCTCGGTTTATCTTGTTATTCAAGATAGTTGTGAGTGAGGAGGGCAAGCTTTTATGAAGGTGAAGTGCATTAATCGGCTATGGAATTTATGTGAAAGTGGTTGGAGGTTATTTTGAGTTTTTTGCATGCATCGATGGTTGCAAAAGCACTAGAAAAAGTATGGGTTGCGATAATTTTGTTCCCATTTTATGGAAGTAGTGGAGAAAGAAAGCAAGTAGGAAGAGGTGCATATTGAAAAAACCATTTGTCGAGTATTTCTAAAACAATTTATATTATTTTCCAAAGTGGATTCTTGATTGTTGCTCTGTAGCTTAGTCTAAATTGTTTGGTTTGTGGTGTCCATGTAGCCACCATGGGTGGAAGGCAATATTGCGATTTTTGTTGAAAATACAATATAGTTTTGTGGGTTTTCACATGTGGTTGACTGTTGGGAATATTGCTTCATTTATGGATTCTATTTTGTGTGAATAGTTGCAAAATAGTTAATCTAGTGTATTTTTGGTTAATCTTGAAGTGAGTTTTTTTTTTTTGGTGGGGTTTGGCTTGTGGGTGACTGTTAGCTATATTGTTTCATTTATGACTTCCTTTTTGTGTGAATGGTTTCAAAATAGTTAATCTGATTTGTTCTTGGTGAATTTTTCCATTTGGGTTGTTGAAACCAATATTGATTTTTTCCATTTGGGTTGCTGTTGAAACCAATATTGATTCATGTATGGTTCATGCTTTTTGGTGAAGGTTTTGAATTGGTCTGTTACTCTGAGCTTTCTATTTTTTGAGTGTTTTTCTTGCGGGTCACTGTTGAAAGGCGTGTTTTTGTGGTGATAGTTGCAACACAATGAGATAGTTAATGTTATACGGGTTGCATTATTTTAGGGTATATTTTGACCTTTTTGGAAAGGGTCTATTGAGAAAAAACTATATAGTTTGTTCACACCAATATTATTTGATTTATGGTCTAGGTTTTGTAGGGATGTTTTTGTATGGGTTTTTCATTGTGATTTTTAGTGTTTTGTGGGTTTGGCCATCTGGGTGACTATTGATAATAATATTGTTTCATTTATGGAATTCATTTTTTGGTGATGGTTGCAATGCAATAAAATAGTTAATGTTATGTGGTTCATGTTGATTTGCATAAGGCATTGTTCACTATTGTTATCTACCTTAGCCTATATTGTTTCATTTATGGCTTCCATTTAGCGTGGTCGGGGAAAAGGTGGCAGATTGTTTTTTGATTTTTCATATGAAAAGTGTTTGGAACATCGATAGACAAGGCTAGTGAAATGGTATCATATACATACATACATACATACATATGTATATATGTGTGTGTGTGTGTGTATTTTTGTATGTATATATATCTATATATGTGTATATGTATATATGTGTATATATATATATGTATAACAATGAGAAATGAAAGTAAAAATATACTTATTTCTCAACAAAACCTTATCAAAAATTGAAAGAATATAGCCTTCTGAGGATTTCCTTGTCGAATATTAACAGTGACAAAGCCATCCAAAAATATACTCCTTTCTGAACATAATCTTATCAAAAATTGAAACAATATAGCCTTTTCAACAACACCTTATAAAAAATGAAACAATATAGCCTCAGGCAAAGAATTGTAATCAACAATACCTAGTGTAACCAAACATAAATTTTACAACATTAACTATTTTATTTTGTTGCAACAATAACTAGAAAATGGAAGCCAAAAATTAAGCATCATTGGTTTCAACAACGATCTAGATGGAGAAACCCACAAAACATACATATATATACATACATACATAGGGTATGTGCAGGATCATCATGGAAAAAATAGGCCCTTAAGTGGTGAAAAACTCAGAAAAATAAAAGTTAGGCGACTTGACATAAAAAATTGAATAAGCTATATATATTATTTCAAAAATATGTAACAATAGAATAAGTAGAAAATTGAATGTAGTTTCTAAACTATTAGGTTTATTTAGAAAAAAAAATCTATTTGGTGACAATTTGAAATTTCAATGCAGTAGTATTTAAATTTTAGGGAAAAAAAAAGAAGTAGGTTCCTGTCTGACCACCCTAACCACCATAAAATGATAATATTTTAGATATAAGTAGATGACTCATGCATCAATGTGATGCATATTTCTTTGTAATTTTTTCCAAGTAAATAATTAAATATGAATTTTTTATTATAAATTTAAAAAAATATAAAAACTCGTATGTCTAACCACCTTAACTTGGTGAAAACTTCATGAAATTATTTTTTTTTTTTAATCCTATAGTATGTGAAGCATAGAATGTGACACATGTTTCAAATTCATAAAATGTGATATTTTTTTAAAGCTATAGATGTTTTTCAATCAGCCTATCAATCAGGACTTTAGTCGTACTTCAAATAGAAAATGAATAATAAATATTTATTAAATTCAAAGTAAAGCATAATTTATATTGGTGGAAAGATGAGAATCTCATTTAAAAACCCTTTTCGTTTCATCAATTTTGGGTAAAGAAAATTTGTTAGCCACATACCCTACACATACCCATCATATCGCCACTTTTTGTCCCATCATGATCCTGCACATACCCCATACTAACTTAAGAAATATATATATATGTGTGTGTGTGTGTGTGTGTGTGTGTGTGTGTGTGTGTGTGTGTGTGTGTGTATGTATATATATATTCAACAATACCTGATGTAACCAAATATATAGTGTACAACATTAACTATTTTATTCAACTGCAACCATAACCAGAAAATGAAAGCCATAAATTAAGCATCATTGGTTTCAACAGCGAGCTAGATGGAGAAACCACAATATATATATATATATATATATATATATATATATATATATATATATATATATATATATATATATATATATATATATATATATATATATATATATATTCAACAATACCTGATGTTACCGGACATAGAGTGTACAACATTAACTATTTTATTCCGTTGCAACCATAACCAAAAAATGAAAGCCATAAATTAAGCTTCATTGGTTTCAACAGTGAGCGAGATGGAGAAACCCACAAAATATACATACATACATACATGCATACATACATACATACATACATATATATATACATACATACTAACTTAATAATTATATATGTCTATGAATGTGTATATATATATATGAGAAATGAAAGTAAAAATATACTTATTTCTCAAAAAAAAACTTATCAAGAATTGAATGAGTATATCCTTCTCAGGATCTTGCCTTCACGAATATTAATAGTGACAAAGACATCCAGACATATTCTCCTTTCTAAGGAAAACCTTATCAAAAATTGAAACAATATACCCTTTCCAACAACACCTTATCAAAAATGAAACAATATAGCCTCAAGTAGAGAAGAGTAATCAACAATACAGGTAATGTGACCAAACAAAGAGTTTACAACAGTAACTATTTTATTTTGTTGCAACCATAACCAAAAAATGCAAGGCATAAATTAAACATCATTGGTTTCAACAGTGAGCCAGATGGAGAAACCCACAAAACTATAGCCATAGAGCTCATGCAGAATGATAGCCAAATAATGCAACCATAAATGAAACAATATTTCTTTTACGAAATAATATTGTCTTCTATCAAAAACACCTTATCAAAAATTGAAACAAAATAGCCTTTAGAATAGAACCTTAGCGTATGTGCAGGATCATGATGGGTATGTGGCTGATGACTTTTTTTTTACCTAGAATTGATGAAATGAAAAGGATTTTTAAAGGAGATTCTCAGCTTTCCACCAATATAAATTATGCTTTACTTTGAATTAAACAATTAATTATTATTTATTTTCTATTTGAATTATGACTAAATTCCTAATTTATAGGTTGATTGAAAAACATCTATAGCTTTCAAACGGTATATAACGTTTTTTCAATCCAAAACACATGTCACATTCTATGCTTCATAGACTATAGGATTAAAAAAAGAAAAATTGAATGTCATGAATTTTTTACAAGTTAAGGTGATCAGACATACGAGTTTTTATATTTTTTAAAAGTTGTAATAAAAAAATCATAATTAACTATTTACTTGGGAAAAAATTACAAAAAAATATGCATCACATCGGGACATGAGTCCTATACTTATATCTAAAATCTTATAAAAAAAATATTATCATTTTATTGTGGTAAGGGTGGTCAGACAGACACCTACTTCTTTTTTTTTCCTTGAAATTTAAGTACTATTGCAGTGAAATTTCAAATTCTCAACAAACAGATTTTTTTTTTCTAAACAAACCTAGTAGTTTAGAAACTACATTAAATTTTCTACAGATTCTATTCTTACATATATTTGAAATAATATAGATAACTTATTCAAATTTTTACGTCAAGTTGTCTAACTCTAATTTTTCTAAATTTTTTGCCACTTAAGGGCCTATTTTTTCCATGATGATCCTGCACATACCCCTTATCGAAAATGAAATAATATAGGCCAAGCTAGATAAGAACAATCAACAAAAAAATGCATAACGTCAACAATTTAATTCCATTTCCATGCATATGGAGAATATAGCCTTTTTCAGCAGCACCTTATCAGAAATGAAACAATATAGCCTCGGGTAGGGAACAGTAATCAACAATACCTAATGTAACCAAACATAGAACCAACAACGTTAATTATTTTATTCTATTCCAACCATAACTAGAAAATGGAAGCCATAAATCAAAGAATATTCATTTTAATAGAGACCCAGATGGAGAAACCCACAAAATTGTAGCCACATAATGTAACCATAAACGAAACAATATTTCTTTTAACAAACAATATTGTCTTTTGTCAAGAGCACCTTATTGAAAATTGAAACAATATATACATATATACATATATATATTAATATTAAAATATACTCTTTCATGAACAAAACCATAAAAAAGATTGAAAGAATCTAGGATTTTCAATAGCATCCTATCAAAAATTGAAATAATATAGCCTCTTCAATGGTATCTTATCAAAAACAGGACAATATAGCCTAAGCTAGAGAACAATAATCAACAATGCATAATGGAATCAAACATAGACTATATAACATGAGTGTATGGTTGATTGCAGAAAGCACCAAAAAATGGAAACCAAAAATGGATTGAACGCATGGTCGAACATACATAGCAACAGCCAACAAAAAATGAATAACATTGAAATTTTTATTTCATTCCAAGCATAGCTAGAAAATGGAAGACATAAAGAGAAACCTAGAGAGGCTCGCAAATTGAAACAATATAGCCTCCTCAACATCATCCTCTTGAAAATTAATAGTGACAAACCCATCCAAAAATATACTCTTGTGCTTGCATCTAACTTTAGACATATATATATATATATATATATATATATATATATATATATGTCGGCTATTTGTGTGATCTTTGGTTGGAATTTTCATCGGCCTTCTAGGTTTTAGACTACCTCAGCACTAGGTACATGGTGGCAGGTTGTTTTCCTATTTCGATGAACATTGGCCAGAATTATTGTCGCCCTTAAGGGTTTTTTGAAGTCTCTATCGTCATGGAAAAGGTGGCCAATTATTTTTTTGATTCTTAAATAAAAAGTGTTTGGCGTAATGCCAGAGAAGGCTAGTGAAATGGCACCAACATTAAAATTATGGTTTTCGTGTAGTGGTGATGGTGCAAGTAACATCTTTCTTTAATGTCCTAAAAAAACAAAGCGAATGTCTATGCAATTTGGAATAACGCATTGTTGGGTGTCATTCTTTGAGTTTATCTTGTTCAAGATAGCTATGAGTGAGGAGGGTAAACTTATGTGAAGGTGAAAGTGCATTCATCGGCTATGGAATTTCTATGAAGGTGGTTGGAGGTTATTTTGTGCTTTTTACATGTGTAGATGGTTGCAAAAGCACTATAAAAGTGTGGGTTGTGATAATTTTGTGCCCATTTTTTACAGGTGGTAGAGAAATAATGGAGGGAAAAGAAATCAAGTAGGGAGAGGTGTAATTTCTAAAATAGTTTATGTTATTTTACCTTATCGAAAATTGAAACAATATAGCCTTTAGAAGAGCACCTTATCGAAAATGAGACAATATAGGATGAGCTAGACAATAACAATTGAAAAAAAAGTGCATCATGTCAACAATTTTATTTCATTGCCAACACAACCACTAAATACAAGCCATAAAGAGAAACCCACAAAGATACATAGTAACAAACCAAATAAAAACCATACCCATTACTCAACAAGACCTTATGGAAAAATGGTCAATGTGTTCCACCTACTTGTGGGAATGTATGTAACAGATGGTGGATGCAAAGAACATTCATATATAAAAATCCATGCCATAAAACCCATGCAAAATGATAACCACATAACACAACCATAAATGAAGCAATATTTCTTTTAATAATCAATATTGTCTTCTATCAACAACACCGTATTGAAAACTGAAACAATATATATATATATAGATATATATATATATATATACAAATATATATATATATATATTAATATTAAAATATAGTCTTTCCTGAATGGAACCGTAACAAAAATTGAAAGAATCTAGCCTTTTCAATAACACCCTGTCAAAAATAGAAATAATATAGCCTCTTCAGCAACACCTTATTGAAAGTACCACAATATAACCTAGGCTACAGAAGAATAATCAACAATGCATGTAATGGAATCAAAAATCTAGACTGCATAACATGAATGTATGGTTAAGTGCACAAAGCACCAAAAAATGCCAACAAAAACTGGATTGAACGTATGGTCGAACATACATAGTAATAGCCAACAAAAATAGGATAATGTTAAGAATTTTATTTTGTTTCAAGCATAGGTAGAAAATGGAAGACATAAAGAGGAAGCTAGATATGTCCACAGCTTGAAACATAATAGCCTCCTCAATAGCACCCTTTTGAAAATTAGCAATGACAAACTCATCCAAAAATATACTCTTGTGTTTGCATCTAACTTCTGACATATATATAACAATATAGCCTGGGATACACAACCACAACCAACAAAAATTGGAAAAGGTTAACAATTATATTTTGTTCCAAAAATAGCCACAAAACAAAACCCATAAAGAGAAACCAACAAAGATTCATAGTAAGCAACCCAAGTAAAAATATACTTTTTTCTCAACAAAATCTTGTCACAATTAGAAAAAAAATAATGATCTAATTGTCTATTTGACCATTGTGACTAAGTTTGTAATTAGTTCATCAAATTCACAATTATAGCTGGAGTTTCTTGTGGGAAAATAACAAAAGAATGTGAAATTTAGTGTGGTGAACATTCATATTTGATAGAGAATATATAAATCAATAGATTTAAGGATTTTTATAATGTATAATACAAAATATTGAATACACATGTAGTACAAGGGATATATATACGTGTATATAGTGTAAGTGGTAGAATGAGGAAAACAAACTAACAATGCATCCACACTTCGAAATAAGACATTGCATCTAAGATTCAAGAAAATTAAGCTAATTTAAACTAGAAATCTTCAGAAATCTATCCTATTGCTCTCTAACTCTAAAGATCTCTCTAATCTACTTTGCTCTCAGATTTAGAAGCTAATTAGACTATTGAAATCACACTTAGAGAATGAGAATTGAACTATTCTATTTCCTATATGATTAAATGCTTAAAACCACTGTGATTGCTGCCATGATTGCAAATGCTAGATGCTTGGAAAACCTGCAGAGTAAGATTGCATAAGTTGGGATCCATTTCTTGTAGCTAGAGAGCTGTATTTATAGCTTTCACGACAACACATTTGCACAGGGATACGGGATAAGAGGCTGGGATTCAATCTAGAGAATTAAAAGGCATGGGATGAGAAGATGGAGCTAATCATGGAGGATTGTTTCTCCCCATGAAAACACCAAGCAAGATGACAGGGAAGGTGGTTGGAAGAAGATTGAGAGGACTTCCTGCAGGTTTGTCCCCAAAGCTCTTCCCGTGAATGACAGTAGAATTAATTAGATTTTAAAAATCTAATTTTATTGGTGAGTGAATAGTGTTAAATAATTTTTGCATTAATTTAAATATTTTAATTTATTTAAATTTAGCAAAAGAGGAATAAATAATTTAATAAATCAAACTATAGGGTTTGTTTATTAAATTAAAACAAAAAGAAAAATGATAATTAAATAAAAGATTTTAGTTTCCGTTGCGGCTCGGCTGGTCACGAGTTCTAGTCTCCCCCGTCCCGTGGTACCAGAGGGCGTGTTGCGCCAGCGCCGCCGGTCATGTTAAAAAGTTTACCAGGCACACTGCCGTTTATAGGGGGTCGTGCTACCCGATTCCTGCAGTCTAAAAAAATAAAAAATAAAAAAATAAAATAAAAGAATTTAGATATCTTTATTTAATTAAGAAAAAATGTGATGAGGTAATTAAATAACACAAATTATTTAAGTTGTGTATTTAATTTATGATAGAAATATAAAAGAAGTAATAATGATAATAATTAAATAAAACAAAGTTTTTAATTTCGTTTATTTAATTAAGAGAGAAGTAGAAGAATTAATAATGAAATTAATATAAATAAATATTTCTATTTATTTACTAAGTAGATGAATTAATCAAATAAGTCGTATTTAATTAATTAGATTCTCCAGACCATTTTTAGGTGTCTACATTTTGCCCCTCTTTGAAGTGATGTGTTTATGTATTGCTTCAAAGAATGATTTTTCCTTAGTTGCCAGTATTGACGAGGAGTTTAAAATATGCCCCTGATTTGCTGTAGATGTTGAATTTTGAAATGATAGCGATATATGCCCCCTTGGGAGATAAATTGAGGAATTTAGAATTTTTTTATGATTTTTCAATTTTTTTTGAATTTTTATGATGATTTGATGATTTGATGATGACTTGATGATAGAGAAACGATTTATCTCCTGATAAAGAAATATTGATTCCTTCAGTTGATTATGATGATGATTGATTATCACGTCAGCTGATTGTTGATCCTGATAGATTAGAAGATTATTGATCTCATGGTAGGTGAGATTCAATGATAGATTGATTGATAATTGACCTCATGATAGGTGAGGATCAATGATAGATTGATGATTCATTAACCTCATGATAGATGAGGTTCAATGATTGATTGATTGAATGATTAACCTCATAATAGGTGAAGTTGAATGATAGATTGATGATCACAAGATTTGAACAAGGCTGATTAGATTTGATTTATTGATAGACTTATTGATTGATGTTGATTGATTTGATAAGATTGTTGATTTGTGATTTGACTTCATTGATTGATTGATATGCCCCAGTATAAGATTGATTAATGTACTGAGACTTGATGATGCAAAATGATGAATAGAATAGGGGATGGGATGAGGAAGAGATAATGAAAGGAGAAGATGAAAAAGTAAGTAAGCACAAATGGATTCAAGGATAAATGTGATGCCCCCCGGTCAAGTTGCAAGCCAAGATTGATTGATGATGATGATAAGAGTGTTGTTGATGAGGGAAGGATACATCCCGAAACAACACAAAATGATAGGGAAGGATACATCCAGATGATGATGATGATGATGATGATTGGATAAAGGCCTGTAACAAGGTTGGGAACAAAACCAAGGATGCAATTAAATGATTTGTGCTAGACATAATAGATTAAGATTGGATGGAATTTGAGATGATGGAAATGAAAGAAAATGATTTAGAAAGAGATGATATCCTAAGAAATATTGAAGAGATGGTGATATGATGTAGAGAGGGAATACGTGTAGCTTTTGAGATTGAAATTGGTAGCTTTGAAACAATCTATAAATGCATATGCAAGACTAATATGGATGCAATCTATTTTACCATGCAAATCTAAGTGTCATTTCAACAATCTTTTGATTTTGCTTTGTATCATCACTGAGCTTTTAAAATGTTGAAAGCAAATACAAGCATCAATGATATGAGATAGACCAATGATGACCTGAGTATTTCTTTCATGATATTTGATATTGCAAGTGAACACAAGCATCAAGGTATGAGATAGACCAATGATGACTTGAGCATTTCTTGCGTAAACAGACAAGAATTAATCATTTTCTTAAGTGAATCGGAATGTCATCCATGATACTTGGTAGAGCACTTCCCGCGACGATTCACAAAATAATAATGACTAACTCACAAACAGCAAACAAAGAAAAGTATCATTCTCCTTCCTTGCTTCTCTAGTTCAATACATCATCGAGTAGCTCCAAAGAAATGATAAGCAAAATGATAAAATAAAAAGTACAACAATTCAAATTCTACTTAGTGTATTTTCAAATCATTATTCAGATTAGATCATCGATGTTGAAATGTGTGTGCTGATGTTTGCATGATATTCTCAGATGTTTGACCAAATGATGTAATCTAAAGACCTATCCTAGGGGTCTCAGGTACTGATCAAAGATTAGTCTTGACTATGTTATACATGCAGAGACCACGTAGTTCGACCGACACAGACTCTACTATTGCATTTTGCGATTTTTGAATGTTTTTGCATGGATTTTCTGATTTTCTGATGTGTTTGGATTTTGATGGATTTTCTGATGTTTTTGGATTTTGATTTTCTAATGTTTTTGAATTTTGATTTTCTGATGTTTCTGGACTTTGATGGATTTTCTGATGTTTTTGGATTTTGATGGATTTTCTGATGTTTTTGGATTTTGATTTTCTGATGTTTTTGGATTTTGATTTTCTGATGTTTTTGGATTTTGATGGATTTTCTGATGTTTTTAGGATTTTCAAGATATTTGATTTGGAATGAGATGGTATGACCGATTGAAGGAACAAGATGAACCACAATAGAGGTAATGCAACCATGGATAAATGATAAATCAAAATGAAAGTCACTACAAAACATGTCACACAAGCAACATATCTCTTGTTGAAAGATGACAATAGTTGATTGATTAATATGCCAGGAATGATTGATTCCATAAGGCATGATGATGATAAGTACTTAGGATTATTGATATCCGCTAAGTACAAAAAGATTGATTATTGTTGATGATTGATTGACAAAAGATATTAGGATTGGATAATGTTTTACTGCTAGGCTCAAATATGATTCGCATGATAAGATTCAAGGTTGCAAAGGGACATGATGACATGGATTTTGATAAGCTAGGAGATATGGAATGGAAGAATGCAAGGATAACAAGAATGAATGTTGATGATCAAGTTCAAATAGATAGACACAAAGACCAAGTACTTTGCCCCCATTCCTCATCAAAACCAAGGATGAAAAGAAAGGATGTATCTAGTAAGATGGAATATGGATGAGATAAAAGATATGGTATGAAGGATATGGATAAGGCATATAGGATAAGCATATATGATGTTCAAGAAGATTCTTGACCTTATCGAGATCAAAAGTGGAAATGTAAGGAATGAGCGTAGAAAGGATAATGACCATGAATGATAAGATGGATGAGACTTGCCCTTAAGTGTAGAGTGCAAGAGGAATATGGAAGATAGGATATGGATGATAGGGAGATGGAGGAAGGACTTTAACATTGAGTTTCACAACCAATTATCCCTTTAATTAACCATGGCAATGGGGATTAGACTCATAAATGCTGGTAGATTAATGGTATGATGGAAGAGACTAAGGATTTATGCTAAGGTTTGGATTAAAGGGGAATGATGGGGGATGAATGTTGGATAATGGATAGATGGAAAGTATGACAAGCTCAACATTGGCACACACCTTGAAGGATGGTGGAGTGATGGAGGAAGAATGGATTTGGAAAGTGATAGGTTATTATATGGAAGATTGGAGGAAGCTTTTGGATAAGAGAATTTGGATGCCAATTTTGATTTTATTGCTTCTATGAGACTTTTAGGAATCCACATGATTTTTGACTTTGATATTTGCTTAGTGAGCCTTTGTGGCCTTGAAAATTTTTCATTTATGGACCTTTGTGGTCTTTGAAAATTTCCTTTTTTCTTTGATGGGCCTTTGTGGCCTTTTGAAATTTTCTTTTGATTTATGGACCTTTGTGGTCTTTGAAAATTTCCTTTTTCCTTTGATGGGCCTCTGTGGCCTTTTTGATTTTTCCTTTGATTTTGGATCAAGTTTCTTTTATTTTTGCATGTCTCTTCGAGGAGACATGTTGATCCTTTGATACATGTGGATTTTGATATAGAAGCTTCTGATATTTGACACCCAAATTTCTTCCAAGAGCAATGCGAGGGGTGGATTGAGATGAATGGTATGGAGGTATTATGGATGAGTGAATGTGGGTAGAGTTTTGAAAGGGCATCAAAGATGTGTGCCTTTGTTGTTCTTGAGGAATAGGATATGGACCTAGGATACATGGAGATTTTGATGGACTAGGATGAGGACCTAGGATAGATGGAAAGTTTGATGGACTAGGATGAGGACCTAGGATAGATGGAAGGTTTGATGAACTAAGATGAGAACCTAGAATAGATGGTAGGTTTGATGGACTAGAACACTTAGGTATATAACCAAGGCAATGGTGATATGGGTGTTTTTGAATAGAAAGGGGTTCTAGGATACCTTGTTCATGAATGCCTAATCCTTTGCCTTTGTAGTTCATACTTTGACACATTCGTTTGCCAATGGGATATGTATTGTTTGTGAAACAAGATGCAAGTCCATTTTGGGGAGGATATGATATGGATGAAAGGATAGGTGTTGGAAGTAAACTAGAATGGATAAAGGTGGAGGATCCAAATTTATAGGTATGGGGTTCATGGATAGCGTGAATAGGTGTGATAGGCTCTTGACATGGGGATGATGGGATATTGTGATCTTGACTTGGAAAAGGATCATGAGGTGGTATGAAAGACATATCTTGATCATGAGAAGGATAAACATCTTCATGGGATGAAAGGGCATCCTTGAATGGAAGCATATCTTGATCTTGATGAGGAAGGGAATCATGAGATTTTGTAGAAAGCATGTCTTGATCATCAATTGGTAAGAAATCATTAGATAGGATGGAAGAACTATCATGATCTTGTGATGCAATAGAATCATGATATGGTATGGATTGATTAGATGATGTGGAAAAAGAACTTGGAAGGATACTTGTCTCTTGAGATGGATGTGAATTATTTTGGATGAAAAGTGAAAGGAGGGGATCATCATAAGATTCTTGAGAAATGGGATCTTGATCAAAGATGGGAAGACTTTGTGAGATTGTGGAATCATTGGATGGAGTGGAAAGAATATTTTGATATTGATGTGTAGAGGAGTCTATGCTAGCATGCTTTGGAGTGAGAGTTTGACATGAATCATTGGATGTAGAAGATATGATAGAAGAGGATGATTGGATGTAATTGTTAACTTGAGTGAAAGAATCTAGAGGTTCATTTTGGCTTATGGTGGATGGAGATAAATGTGTGACATCATAATATTGTTCAATATCATTTGTATTTGAGGACTGAGATTTGGGCTTATTGAAATTTTAGAAAAATTCAAAGATATTGAACTTGGATGATGGAGTTGTTGGTGAAGAAGGTCTCATGTTCATTGTTTGGTCAAGAGGATATGGGTAGATGTTAGGCATTAGATATCTCTTTGTGGTTGTTTCCCAGATTTGTTGTTGAAGGTTCTTTAGTTGATAAGCTAAAGCATTCAATTGATCCTCCTCTATTTCAGCCATGGTGGTTTGTGTTTCTTTTTGGGATGATCTTATCTGTTTTAATGACAAGAAAACATAGCAAGAAAAAATAGAACTGTTGTTGATTAAATCCTAAATTCTTAAACAAAGAGTGTATGTTCAAGAACCAAACATGGTTCTTCTTGATTTTCACTGGTTTATAACAGATAAGACAATTCAGATAGACTCACTTCTAGAGACAAAAGGTCATCGTTATATACTCGAATGGCCCACAACTTGGAATTGCGTCGACTCACACAGCCATGTCACCCCCTAGAGGGCACCCATGTTTTTGTCTTTTCCAGGTGCGTACTCAAAGTGACAGAAGTGGATACCAGATCCCCTGAGAAAATAGTCCTTGGCAATTATATGGTGAGTGCTTGAGGGTAGATTCTTCCCTGCCCCTGCACCACCGAGTATTATAATTTTTAGAAACTGACAAGCGTGCTTCTATTTCTAGGTTCTTAGATTGGGTTTCCATTCAAAGCGGCAGATAGATAAACTCCCTCGAGAGACCTCCCAATCTTTAGAACAAAGATTTTGGGGATGGTTATCCCGCACACTTCCATTGAAAAAGGGTTTCCCCAGATTCACATAAATTTTTAAGTGGGTTGGAATACCATGGCTTTTGGCTGTCCCCACTCAGGTCGTTCCCGTAGGGTGAGTACTTTTTCCCACTACGGCAAGCCTGTCTAAAGGTTTTAATGAAAGCTTGAAAATGTGCAAAGTAAAAATGAGTTTGGTATTCTGATGCACCCAGTCAAGGGGAGAGCATAAACCTATCACCCAATCACAGCAAAGAAGTTGTTCACTTTTTAAAACCCAAAAGATAAATTATCTGATCTATATGGAGATATTGCTCCATAAAAAGCATGATGTCCAATTTTAATCCCACAAGAAATAATGAAGTTTCTATCCTAGGATTGATCAATTTTTATCCATTTTCTATCCTAGGATTGATAAATTTTAACCTGTTTTCTATCCTAGGATTGATAAATTTTAACCAAAAAGAGATTAAAGAACACAATCTGGCCGCGGATGCGTCGGATCCAGATAAAAAGATACATTTTTATCGATGCTATTTGGTCCTAAAGTAGGAATGAAACAAAATAGATGATGGGTTATTTCCCATGAGTGTTCGAAAACACTATTACAATGAATATCAAATGCTCTTTCTTTCACTTCAATGCTCCATTTTCTTCTTAAAACCTATGTAAATGTTCCAAATGTTAGATGAAATCAAGAAATAAGAAGATATAAGGGATAGATGAATAATTAAGCAAGAAAACCCTAAACCTTAGACCAAGTTACAATGTGATTTGACTTTAAATGTAAAATTTAAAATTTTAACTCTACAAAAAGTGATAAACACCTACACCATTGGATAGCTTATTAAATTCTACCCCATTTCAAAAAAAAAAAAGCATCGAAAAAGACATCCGTATGACCAAGATATGGCCATTTTAAGATTGACTATCAAAACAATAAATCTGAAGCGCTAAAATAGAGCCCTGAAGCGCTAAAATAGAGCTCTGAAGCGCTAAAACAAAGCCCCGAAGCGCTGCAGAATTGTCCTGAAGCGCTAAAACAGTCTATTGAAGCGCTAAAATAGTTGTGTGGCACCTAAAACAGACAACTGACGTGCTATATTTTTTCTTCGATGCGCTATAGAATATCTCCGACGCGCTGTAAAAAACCACGATTCCGCGAAAACTATCACATTGATACCTATAAGACACTTTTCTCAAAGATTAAGCAGAATATGGGGTTATGCCCCATGGTGGGCGCCAAATTGTAAGTGGTAGAATGAGGAAAACAAACTAACAATGCATCTACACTTCTAAATAAGACATTGCATCTAAGATTCAAGAAAATTAAGCTAATTTAAACTAGAAATCTTCAGAAATCTATCATATTGCTCTCTAACTCTAAATATCTCTCTAGTCTACTTTGCTCTCAGATTTAGAAGCTAATTAGACTATTGAAATCACACTTAGAGAATGAGAATTGAACTATTCTATTTCCTATATGATTAAATGCTTAAAACCACTGTGATTGCTGCCATGATTGCAAATGCTAGATGCTTGGAAAACCTGCAAAGTAAGATTGCATAAGTTGGGATCCATTTCTTGTAGCCAGAGAGCTGTATTTATACCTTTCACGACAGGACATTTGCATAGAGATACGGGATAAGAGACTGGAATTCAATCTGGAGAATTGAAAGGCATGGGATGAGAAGATGGAGCTAATCATGGAGGATTGTTTCTCCCCATGAAAACACTAGGCAAGATGAGAGGGAAGGTGGTTGGAAGAAGATTGAGAGGACTTCCTACAGGTTTGTCCCCAAAGCTCTTCCCGTGAATGACAGTAGAATTAATTAGATTTTAAAAATCTAATTTTATTGGTGAGTGAATAGTGTTAAATAATTTTTGCATTAATTTAAATATTTTAATTTATTTAAATTTAGCAAAAGAGGAATAAATAATTTAATAAATCAAACTATAGGGTTTGTTTATTAAATTAAAACAAAAAGAAAAATGATAATTAAATAAAAGATTTTAGATATCTTTATTTAATTAAGAAGAAATGTGATGAGGTAATTAAATAACACAAATTATTTAAGTTGTGTATTTAATTTATGATAGAAATATAAAAGAAGTAATAATGATAATAATTAAATAAAACATAGTTTTTAATTTCGTTTATTTAATTAAGAGAGAAATAATACGATAGAAATGATAATAATTAAATAAAACAAAGTTTTTAATTTTGTTTATTTAATTAAGAGAGAAGTAGAAGAATTAATAATGAAATTAATATAAATAAATATTTCTATTCATTTACTAAGTAGATGAATTAATCAAATAAGTCGTATTTAATTAATTAGATTCTCCAGACCATTTTTAGGTGTCTACATATAGATATATATATATATTGTGTGGTTCATGGTTTTCGTGGAGTTGCATTGGATGGGAGGAAATATTGTTTGATTGTGTGTTTGCTTGTTACAGTGTAGCTATGTGTTTTTGCTATGTTTTTTCCATCTTGGTCGTTGTTGTAACTAATATTGTTTGCTTTTTTGTTGCATTGTTGTGTGTTTCTGTGCATTGTTTTATTGCTTTGCAACTATTGCCACTACATGGAAAACATGAATGAAATGATATGTTCAAAGCAATTCAACAACAATGAACAATGTATATATATATATATGTGTGTGTGTGTGTGTATGTGTATATATATATATGTATATACATATGTGTATGTATATATATGTGTGTATATATATATGTATATGTATATATATGTATATATATGTGTGTATATATATATGTATATATATATGTATGTGTGTGTGTATATCCATTGGGCATTGTTAATTACAATTCTCTAGCTTAAGCTATATTGTTTCATTTTCAAGAAGGTGTTGTTGAAAAGGCCATATTGTTTCAATTTTTGATGAGGTTCTGTTGAGAAAGGAGTGTTTCATATATATATATATGTGTGTGTGTGTGTGGGTGTGTGATATTACATTTATACCAAAGAAAACTCTTGAACATGATATATTTTTTTAACTAAGACTTGCAACATTTAAAAGACAATTCAACAAAAATATCTATTGACCTTGTAACTACCTTTCATTCTTATCATGAAGGAATGAAAATTTCTTTAAAAATCCTATCACTAAATTTATCAAAATTAATCTTCCTTATCAACATAACCAAAGTCGACATCAAGCACCTCTTCAATGTCAATCATCACCATGTGCTCATTAAACCCATTATAACATTCATTATTCCCATGATTTTACATTCCATGTTACTCATTTTATGAGTCACTATAACAATCCTATTCACACTATGACCTATAGAAAAACAATAACCATTGCATTGTACTTTATTTTATGCCACAATATTAGAAGTACTATAACATTACTATTCATTCTACCATCGTATGAAAAATCGTTAGCCATAACTCCAAATAGCCCACATCAGAATAAACCACATTTTCAACTAAAATTCACCCATGAGACACCACCTTCCCCACCATCCACCAATTCTTGTGCAAAAGATGGTTGTCTTGAAGTGAGAGATAATCATCACACCAAACTAGGAAAATTTTAAATTAACTTTTTTATATTCTAAAATCTTAGTTCCATCTCTGCAAATATTAGCAATGATCAAGACGCCTTTCTCATATTGTTGCATGAGCGGATTTCCTCTATCTCTAATAGAAGCTTCATGACTATACAATACTCAAAATTGATCTCTGTATGCCTCCACAGTCACTCATGTCACTCTTTCTCAGTATTCTCTACAAGCCATGCAACCTTATCCTTTGGAATAGGTATTGGGACTAAAAAAAACGTTCATGTCACCATTGATGGTGGATTTACTTTATACCTTGGAAAGGATTGGGTTGGAGAGTAAATTCCAATTTAAGGGCTCACCAGGTCATGGACTTATACTTTCAACCACAACAAACATTCTTTTCTAGTAGGGAAGCAGAGTCAAATCAAGATGCCACATCAATACTACTTTGTTTTGTCTCTTTGATCATCCAAAGAGACAAAGGTCTTGGAAATATATATTAAAAAATATTAATACAATGAATTATCGATAGTTGTGAATTGCTAGTGGTGAATTTTTCATGATATAAATTTGTAATGGTAGTGAATTTTCTTGAAGCCGTCAAATTGTAGACTTCTACACTAATCCTTCTTTCATTTACTCAAATTTATTGTGGTCCTTTTTCATTTTCTAGGCTTGAAGTCATTTTTACCCCTTTATATGGCCTTGGCTCTTCATTCCTCTACACTATTTTTGCTAGAGTTGAAGGCTTCACGTGGACATCCCATGGCTTCTCCATTGAAATGACCCAAAAAAATCATTTCAAAAGTTTTTCAAGAGTTAAGTCCCTTGATCCACCTCTAGATGTTGTTCTTTCCATTCAAAAGTTTGATGACACCTACAAATGGCTTGAAAATTTCACGCTTGTTGGATATTTATGGGAAGAGTCCCCCATAAAAGTGTGCTTCATGATTGGGTTAATATATCATAAACCCCACATGGGATTCATCTTGATATCATACAAAACCTCACTAAGAATTTTTTTCTTTTTCATTTTGTTGAAGCCAAGCATGTCTAGACTATTCTAACCCAAGGGCCATGGCTTGTATGTTCCTTCCTCCTTATGTTTAAACCTTGGACTCATGAATTTTTAGTCTCTAATGAAAAGTGTTTTCATGTTCTACTTGAGGTTGAATTCCTTAGATTACCTCTGCAATTCTAGACCTTTTTTACCCAAATCACCTCGTCAGTGTGTCCTGTGGTTTATGTAGAGCTCAAGAAGTTTTATTTAGCCTACTCTCAACATTAATTCTATGTCGAGGTTGACCTTTCAAAGACCTCAAGGAGGCATTGGATATCCAAATTTGTTAGACATGTTACTCTCAACATGTTAACCCAATTTTTAAACTTGACAAATTTTAAACTTTTAAGTCAAAATCCTTAAGAGTAGTGATGTAGCCTGCTCAGATATAAAATTAAAAATTAAAAAAAATAAAAAGATCATGATGTTTTATACAAAATTATTTTAGGGCGATGTTCCTCGGGGCTTTCCAAGAAATGTGACCAATTTTCATAGAAGCCCAATTCTTAGTTTGGAAGAATTTATAGTTTCAATTTTTCTAACCATTTTTTGGAAGTCATTGAAACATTTGATTTGGTTGCTTGAAACAATTTTTTTTTTTTTGGATTTTGATCATCACGGTGTTTTTATCACCCTAGAAAATTTTCAAGGCCAAACGCTTTACCAGTTGAAAGTTAGGTGGGTTTTGGTTTCAAGACATTGAGGAATGATTTGGGGGTTTGTCAAAGAAATATGTAGAATTATTTTAAAAACTTTTATAAATTTTTAAATAATCGTAATAGGAGGTTTTTGGAAGCATTTAAATGTTTTATTTGAGACCATGTGAGTGGTTTTTGTATGAATTCTCTCTTCATTAAACCTTATTGCTCACTTTCACTAGTTTCTAACCTCATACTCACTTTTTTCCCATTTCTAACCTTATTTGCTCACATTTCAACAAATTTTAACCTCATTTACTCATATTTTACATATATATGTATATATATTTATGTTGAAATAGTATAGCTTGGTAAAATATTCCCTGGACATTCCCTCTTGAAAAATGCCCAGACATCTGTTGTGTGTGTTGAGGCGTTAAGCACAGGGTGTTATAAAAACCATCATCAGTACACGGAGTGCATACACAAATTAATGATGTTGTGAACTAGCATTCAATTTTTGTGTCCCTCTTTGCACGTGCATCAGAAAATATTCCTCCCACCAGTCCATGGAAGGAATTGCAACAATTGATATTGATGCCAGCCAACATTCAATCTTGGCAATATCTTGTACCCACACGGTAGAAAATCTTTCATCCTTTTCCCATGGCACGCCAATAACCTCCTTGACTGCTTTTCAATGTTTGCTTGTCCCTACTTATGGTATGTTTCTTGAGGTGTGAAATATCAGGTGTAATTACAACCATCCCCACAATATGGATACCATACAACAAATAATTTTGGTGCCACAATGGCTTGCTCTTGTATAGCTGTTGCAAATGAAGAATGAAACCTTATCAAAAATTGAGAGAAACTAGCCTTCCCAACAGCAGCCTATCAAAAATTGAAATACATTATACCCTCTTTAGCAACACCCTATTGAAAATAAAACAAGATAGCCTAATCCAAAGAACAGTAAGTAACAATGCATAATGTAATCAAACATAAATTGTATAACAAAAAGAAATAACTAGGAAAAACACTTGAATGTTGTATATAACAGTTAATATAAAGTATATCATTTGAAATATACCATCTAAAGGTTCAAACAAATAACTATTTTCATAAAATAATAAACATTGGGAAGAGTACGCATATACATTCCTCGCATCCGCTTTGAAATGCATACAAATCTACACAGAGGAAAATTTAATATTGCCTCATTTATCACTTTCATTATGTGCAAATGGTAGAAATATATTAAAATAGTCCATGTTTTTGAAAGAGGAAAAAATGGGTTTTACAAGGACCCAAAACCACAAAGTTTACAAATAAAAGAGATAAAACATCAAAGATCCTAGAGACAGAGAGGCTATAGAAATAACATTAAAATTACAAAGGAATAGCCACCAAAGAAAGGCCAGCAAAGGCCACAAAAAAATCCCCAAAAAGACCAAAAAAAACTCCACCAACAACAAAGCTTGGGACTTTAAAACTTCCCTTGTCTCAGCTTCCATGTCATTCATCTCCTAAACCCCCTTCTTTAAGATCTGGACCGTCTAGGAAGTTGGAGGCACTTTCCTCTTAAGGTTGGCTCGAGTCCTCTTTGATATTCCTTGGTCCTCATTCTTGCTTTTATCCTTGTCCTCTTCCAAGTCAACAACTAGTGAGCCTTATTGTGACTTTTCCAACTTTTCAGACATTGCATTAATGATAATGGCATTGTTCCTTTCCATTCTATGGTTTTGTTCCACAACAATTTTCATATTGTTTTTTATTATAATAATTTCAGCTTCTAGAGTCTTGTACTTGTCCTTAATTTCATCATCTCTCATCCCAATATTGTTCTTTTTTCATTTTCCTTCTTCATTGTTCAGAGCTGACAACTTCAGTTCCAGTTCCTCCAACTTGCTATTTAGAACCCTGTTTCTGAGATTAAGATCATTGATTTCTTCATAGGCCCATTTCATAACCCCGAAAATATCACCAATGCCACATCTAGCAAAGGCAAGGATATCTCCAGACTGACCCCAATCTAAAATGAGGTTGAAATCACCCAGATTAGGGGAGATAGGAAATTTGGTTCCACTATCTCTGACAAAGGAAGGAAGGGTAGAAACAAAATCTCTACTAGCTTCAAGGTTCTCAATTTTGTCCTCTAGAGAATTCATAAAGTAGGAAACCAAATTTTTGGTAGAGGATCCCTTGAGAATGAGTTTCTTTAAAGGGGTCGGGAAACCAAGGTAATTCTCAAGGTTAAATTTCATGTGCTGGGGTTTACAAAGCTGGGTTTTCTTGCCAAAAAGGATAGGGGATGGATGGACTTCAAAAATAGTCTATGTTGTTTTCATAATGCAATGCTAATTATTTTTTTCTACCTTTGGCTATATACTTTCATTTACAATGCAGGATAAAATGGTTAATATTATAGAGTTAATGTTGTTATCCAGAAGCCATTCTTGAATTTTATACCATCTAATTTCATTTCGACTATCAATAGAAATGTACATATACAATACTAGATGCAGAAAACAGTATTATGAAATAGTCATAATCAACAATGTGCAATGGAATCTAGCACAATGTGTATAATATTAACTATTTCATTCCATTTATAGCATAACCTGAAAGATAAACCCTCGAGCAAGAACATACATTGTGCAACACTTTCATCAATTGTGAAACCAATCTTTCTTGACGCACTTAAGATACAGGGTATCATTACAAAAAGTCCTTCTTGAGGCTGGGAGAAGTAATAACTAAAAGGCTTCTATGAAGGTGGTTGGAGGTTATTTTTGTTTGTTTTCATTTGGTGATGGTTTCAAAATGAATACATGCAATCCATAGATCAAATAATATTGATATTAACAAACAATACAACCTTTTCTAAATAGCACCTTATCTGAAATTTAAACAATATAGCCTTCTCAACAACACCTTGTTGAAAATGATACAATGTATCTTAGGCTAGAGTATAACAATGAATAATGCCTTATGCAAATCAACTTAAACTATATAGCATTCAATATTTTTCATCATTGTAACCATGGTGAGAAAATGAAGGGTATGAATCATAAATTTATTTCTCCCCTATGTGTAGATATCTATACATATGTCACAGTGGATGCAAACAACATTGATACATAGTGATTGCTATGTTAATTTTTGTTGGGAAATTCTTGAAATGATAAGTTGTATTGTTGTTATATGGAACATTGATACCACCATTAATTGCATTGATGGAGAATGTATGTTCTAGGTTGGTTGTCTTAGGGGAACATAGATTGTTTCTGAAATCATTTATGAAGAGTTTTGTAAAATGTAACTTTTTTACATTATTTGTTTTTGGTAATATTCTAAATGTCCCAACAAAAAAAATTGAAATGTAAAAAAGTTTATAATTCTAAAACTGGGAATGGAGCTCATTAGCCTTTGTTGGTTTAATTGAATTATTGGTTGTTGTGTTGTCATAATAGAACTTGTGGCTAATTGTCGGTGTTGCAGCTCTATCCTTTTCAAAGAGCATCCCCAACAATGTCAATAGACTCTAGCTCTCCCCAGGCTACTTGAGAACCCTCTAGCACCGAACCTATAAGTCTGTACTCCTTGTTTATTTTTAGTTTCTGACACTTGTATTGGTTGTTTTCCATGTGCATTCAGTAAAATGCAAACATGTTTTTCTTGCATTTGTAACCCTTCTGGTGTATAGTCTGAATTATTTATATTTGAGGTATTTATGTGGCCTTCACATTTTTGTTTGTTGTTTATTTGGGAGCATTCTATCTGTAGCTATTTATGTGTCTTCCATTTTAGTGGACTTGCATATAACTTTCTTTTTGTTGTAATATTTCTTATGGAATGTTTAGTGATAATTATAGACTTCTTCATAGGCGTTATTGCATTTAATCCTATATATATATATATATATATTTGTACTTGCATTGTGAAGAATAGATGTGGGTAACTATGTACATTGTGTGGTTGAAAGTGTGGCTCTACACTAAACAATTTCTAACTGAAAATAATCTAAAGTTCCCAATTACTGAGCTGAGTTTTTAATGCAACCTATTATTCCCCCACCGACAAAATATGCAGCCCATACATAAAGAAATGTTTCTCCCACAAGCTATGTCAAGTGATGTTTATGCCATTTTCCCAGACAACAACCATATATGCCTAGATTTAAACTTATCTATAATTTTTTTTGCATCTATTGATAGGTTCATGTTAGAAAAATTATTTCCTAGGTCTTTGTTGAAATCATGATTTTCTCATTAAAGGCTTTTGTTTTGTGATGATGGTTGCACAACACTATACAGTTTATGTTTTTTTCTCCAAGGAATTGTTGACTATTGTTCTATAGATTCTCAGTGTGTGCTAGCCACATCTTCCACCTTTTCCATGGCCACTAGAAGTCTAGTGATACGAAGGGGGCTACTGGCTATCCGAGAGGCTACCAGTTTCAATTGTACTCTGCAAGGCATTTTTGGCTGTCGTGCTCTAACTTTGGTTATTAGTTGGGGCTACAAACCTACAATCAACAATGCCTTTTTGTGAATGCCATAGACTGTTTAGTTGCTTTGGTGACTTCAGAAAGCTAAATATTTTTTTGCACATATATGTTGACTGTTATATTGCTTATTGTATATGTTTATGTGGATTGTTTGATTGCTTTGCAACTTTCACCATGTGACTTTTGTTTTTGAGTTGCATATATATGCATTGCATCTATTAGATTCATGTGTAGCATTCTATTTCTTGGAAGTATATAAGCGCAAAAATTTGTGTGTTTTTTTTCTTGTATTTTGTTTCTTTTTTGCTTTTTCCAAATATGTATGTATGTGAAATTAAATGCAGGCATCGTTGATATATACTCCTCACCATGTTTATTGTTTGGGGAATTCTCATGGCAACATTGTTTCATGTATGGGCTCTATATATTGGGGATGGTTGCAATAATAGCTTGGATTTAAAACTTACCAATTTAATTGAGCAATTTATGTTATTTGGACTAAGGCATTGTTCAGTGACGGGTTGTAAACTAGGCTACACAACATAGGGTATGTGTAGGATCATGATGGGCCAAAAAGTGGCAATATGATGGGTATGTGTAGGGTGTGTGGCTGACGACTTTTTTTTACGCAAATTGATGAAACTAAAAGGGTTTTTAAAGGAGATTCTCAGCTTTCTACCAACATAAATTGTGCGGGTATGTGCAGGATCATGATGGACCAACAAGTTGCAATATGATGGGTATGTGGCTCACGACTATTTTTTTACCCAAAATTGATGAAACAAAAAAGGTTTTTTAAAGGATATTCTCAACTTTCCACCAATATAAATTATGCTTTACTTTGAATTTAATAAGTAATTATTATTCATTTTCTATTCAAATTATGACTAAAGTCCTGATTGATAGGCTAATTGAAAAAAATCTATAGCTTTAAAATGGTAACACATTTTTTGAATCCAAAACATATGTCACATTCTATGCTTTGCATACTATAGGATTAAAAAAGAAAAATTGAATTTCATGAAGTTTTCACCAAGTTAAGGTGGTCAAACATATAAGGTTTTATATTTTTTAAAAGTTGTAATAAGAAATTCATAATTACTTATTTACTTAGAAAAAATTACAAAAAATATGCATCACATCGAGACATGAGTCCTCTAATTATATCTAAAATATTATAAAAAAATATTATCATTTTATTGTGGTTAGGGTGGTCAAACAGACACCTACTTATTTTTTCCCTAAAATTTAAGTACTACTGCATTGAAATTTCAAATTTTCACCAAATAGATTTTTTTTAAAACAAACCTAGTAGTTTAGAAACTACATTCAATTTTCTACAGATTCTATTCTTACATATTTTTTAAATAATATAGATAACTTATTCAAATTGTTACGTCAGGTTGCCTAACTCTGATTTTTCTGTATTTTTTGCCACTTAAGGGACTATTTTTTCCATGATGATCCTACGCCTACCCATGCTTTACTTTGAATATAATAAATAATTATTATTCAATTTCTATTTGAATTACAACTAAAGTCCTGTTTGTCGGCTGATTGAAAAAAAATTATATAGCTTTCAAACGTTATTACATTTTTAAAATCTGAAACATGCATCACATTCTATGCTTCACATACTATAGGATTAAAACAATAAAAAATGAATTTCATGAAGTTTTGACCAAGTTAATGTCGTTAGACATACAAGTTTTTATATTTTTTAAATGTTATAATAAAAATTCATAATTAATTATTTACTTGGAAAAAATTTACAAAAAATATGCATCACATCAGGACATGAGTCCTCTACTTATATCTAAAATCTTATAAAAAAAATATTATCATTTTACTGTAGTTAGGGTGGTCAAATAAACACCTACTTCTTATTTTTTCCCTAAAACTTAAGTACTACTACATTGAAATTTTAAATTTTCACTAAATAGATTTTATTTTTCTTAAAATAAACCTACTAGTTTAGAAACTACATTCAATTTTCTACAAATTCTATTCTTACAAATTTTTGAAATAATATAGATCACTTATTGAAATTTTTACGTCAAGTTGCCTAACTCTGATTTTTCTTCTTTTTTTTGCCACTTAAGGGACTGTTTTTTCCATGATGATCTTGCATATACCACACACACAAAAAACATTGTATCCATAGCCTACATAGTAAGTCTAATAAGGAACATGGATTTTACAATTGATTAGTTTGGTTGATGATGTATCTTGTGTTTCATTTCATATTTCATATGTGCAGATTTGTGTGTTTTTCACATTTCATGCAAACAATATTCATATGTTTGAGGTCCACCTATGGATATATATGTGTATTGTTGGCTACCTTGGGAATAGGGTGGAATTTTTCCCGTTGTGTGGATAGAGAAGGTTGTTGAAATTAAATGCTAGTTTGCATCAACATTAATTGTTGTATATACATGCATCCAATTAAAATTTCCCAGTGCATACAAATTTCTTGTATAGATGTGTGTGGACATATATGTGTGTAATGGATATCTATGTGTATGTTCATACACAATTTGAGATTCATGGGTATCTATGAGTTGTTTTAAAGAGAATATTATTCTCATCTTGTTTTCAATGTTCTCATTGGCTAGAGTATCTTGATAGATATTTGTGTAGATATTTGTGTCTATGATGATATGTGCATGGAGAAAAGTATGTGTCTCTTTTGAGGTGTTTTATTCCTCTCTTTTCCACTGTGGATATGTGTGAATGTCAAATTAGATGTAGAGAACATTTGTATATATTTGTTGCTCTACTTACTGTTTTCATAAGACAAGGTGGAGATCAGGCCTTCTTTTGTTCTTGCTCATTTTAGTTAGCCTATGTACAACTATGTATGTTTGTGAAATTAGAGACCCACATCACTCATGCTTGTTTGCACACATATATCTATGTGAAATCAAATGTAGACAACATTCATATATACTACTTGATATTATTTTTCTTTTCATAGGTTGATTACAATTTCTATTTGATATGTGGTTCCTGTCTAGTAGGTGTGGTTGCAAAGTGATAAAATAGTACATGTTCTTCATGATGGGTTGTTGCTAGTTGTTATTTCTCTAGGCCTCAATAGCGGTTTGATCAATGTTCCATCTCACACTTGATATATAGCCTTACATTGTAATAAACTGTTATAGAGGTCTAGACAAGTAACAACTATGCTTCAACAAGAACAATGGCTATTTTATTACTTTGCAAACATTGTGACCACATAGGAACCATACACCAATCAGGCCTGATTTGAACCAACATTTAATTTTGATGACCTTTATTGACACACCAAATGCTTTTGATTTAAAAATCAACAAATATCCACCAGCTTTATTGAAGATTAAAAAGACAGAAAGGCTAGGAAAATTTTTGACCAAAGTTCACACAAATAGGGGGTAACCACCCATCATGCATGTGATTTGTTACACTTCATGAACAGTGGCATAAACCTTGTATCTGGCACTTGCACTACAACTTTCCATTCAAAAAAATTAGGAATGGAATGAACATAGGGATCAGTGTGTACGAATATTGTTTGTACCCATTATGACATATATATGTATTTGCACATAGGGAAAATGTATTATCCACCATTGTAATCAATGGTGGCATCAAACAAAATGTCATAGTAAGAAACCTATGTCCAGTTGTCAATCGAATCAAACATAAAATAGATAAGATTAACTATTTCACTCCATAGTATCGATGACTGCACAACGGATGCCATAAATCAGACAACCTTTGTTTGAACATCAACCCAAAAGCAAAAACCTACAAAATAGAAAATATACATAGTCACAAACTGATACAAATCCATAGCCACAAAACATGAACATTGAAGAGAGACCCACATAATATTGATGGAAACAAACCCATACAAAAATATACTCTTTTGTTAAGAGAACCTCATCAAAAATTGAAACAATATAGCCTTCTCAACAACATGTTCTCGAAAATGAAACAATAGAGCTAGAGAAAGAGAACAATAATTAACAATACCCAATGGAATCTAACACAAAGTGTATAAGATTAACTATTTTATTTTGTTGCAACCATAACCACAAATAAAAAGCCATAAATAACACAATATTGGTTTGAACACTGACCCAAGTGTAGGAACCCACAAAGGGGTATGTGTAGGATCATCATGGAAAAAATAGGCCCTTAAGTGGCAAAAAATTTAGAAAAATCAGAGTTAGAAAACTTGACATAAAAATTTGAATAAGTTATCTATATTATTTCTAAAATATTTAAGAATAGAATCTATAGAAAATTGAATGTAGTTTCTAAACTACTAGGTTTATTTTTATTTTTTTAAATCAATTTGGTGAAAATTTGAAATTTCAATGCAGTAGTACTTAAATTTCATGGAAAAAATAAGTAGGTGTTTGTCTGATCACCCTAACCACAATAAAATTATAATATTGTTTTATAATATTTGAGATATAAGTAGACGACTTATATCCTGATGTGATGCATAGTTTTTGTAAATTTTTTTCCAAGTAAATAATTATAGTTTTTGTGATGTGATGTGTATGTTATCAATTTTTTACGACAACTTTTAAAAAATATAAAAACTCGTATATATGACCACCTTAACTTGGTCAAAACTTAATGATTTTTTTTTTTAATTATGTGAAACATAAAATGTGACACATGTTTCAGATTCAAAAAATGTGATACCATTTGAAAGCTATAGATGTTTTTCAATAAGCCTATCAATAAGGACTTTAGTCGTAATTAAAATAGAAAAAGAATAACAATTATTAATTAAATTCAATGTAAAGCATAATTTATATTGGTGGAAAGTTGAGAATCTCCTTTAAAAACCCTTTTCATTTGATCAATTTTGGGTAAAGAAAAAGTTGTCAGCCGCATACCCTAGACATACCCATCATATCACCACTTTTTGGCCTATCTTTATCCTACACATAACCAAACACAAAAAATCACAGTTAGAAACCCATGCAAAACCAAAGCCATGAAATGAAAAATTAAACCAAACAATAGTCTTTATCACAAATAATATAGTCTTTTCTCAATAGCACATTATCAAAATTTGAAGCAACCAATAGTACCCTATTGCAGATAAAACAATATAGCTTGCAAAAACCCATGGACCACAAGTGTATCAATATGGAAAATGGTTTTCCCAAGATGCACCTCTTTTCACTTGGTTCAAGAAAACCTTTCTGCTAGCTCTATCCATGCTGCCTTGTTTATGCAATCCTGTAACCATAGCCACAACATGGAAACCATAAATAGAAACCCCCCCAAAAAACTGACATTATTGAATCCATGCAAAACCATACACACACATTGTGAACCATATATGAGCTACTATTTTGTTTTTAGAAGCTATATAGTATTTTATGAACAATAGCTAATCAAAATTTGAAACAATCAGCAGTACCTTAGATCACAAATTAGACAATATGGCTTAGCACAAACTATGAACCACAAATCAAATACTATTGCTAACAATTTTCATAACATGCACATCTTCCCACTTGCTTCAAACACACCTCCTCCCACTAGCTTTCCTGCACAAAAATGGGAAAAATATTACTACAGGCGGCACTTTTCTTTTTCTTTTCAAACATCACCCCATGCAAAAAAAATAAAATAACCTCTACCCACCTTCGTAGAATCTAGACAAATCTTGATCAGGCTAGCACCCTCACAAAAGCTTACCTTCCTTGCGAATGGGTCTAATACCATGTATAGCAATAGAACAATGCCAAACAATGCCTTATCAAAAATTTCCTAGACATTTGTTTTGTTCCCTGAACCGTTAAATGACAGGTGTTATTACAACCATTGCTAGTACATGCAAAGCATACAATAATTAATGTTTATGGGAACCAGCATTCAATTCCAGTAGCCTGATCAAAGAAGGCGTTGATGATGATGGTGCGTGTGTCTGCAACTCCAAGAACCGAGCTAGGGCATCCGCGCCCTAGCTCGTGAGCATATTTTTCTATTCTTGCCTAGGGTGGGGTTTGTTGGTCATTTTGGGGGGTGTTGTTTCCTGTTCTGGTCTTGGTGTGTCACCTAGTGTATGTGGCCAGGGCTCTTTCTTGGTCTATGTTTTCTATTCGCCCATGGATTCCTTGGTGCGCTATGATGTGCACAAGCTCTTGGGGCTTTGGTGGTGGTGCATGCCCATGCATGCTTGGGTTTGGGGGATCAACTTTTTTGGGGTGGGCGGAGGGAAAGGGGTTGTTGTTCTTTCTGAAGCTGTGTGATAGGGTGGTGTGGGCAGCGTGTGGAAAGAGGAAGTGTGCTTGGTGGAAGGGTTGGTGTTCAGCCTTGCATGGTTGTTTCTAGCTCTGTTGCATCAATGTCTCTAGGGGAGACTTCGCAGGGCCCTTCAGGCATGGACTTTCATTCCACAATTGGTTCAAAGTCGTCGTTGCGTGCAACAAAAGTTATTAACAATAGCCTTTTCTTTCAGGATTCGATAGTTAGCGGTGTTTGCAAGTCAGGGGGATCTCACATCACTAAAGTTAATGGATGTCTTGAGCGGTGTAAAGAGAGAACCAAGTTGGTCATTCCACCTAAGATGATAGGTGAAGATATTGAATATTATTCCAGGTATTCGTTATATTGCAATTTTTTGGGGATGAGGGTTTCTCCTAAATTTTTGGTGTCTTGGGCCTAACAGACCTGGTCGTTAGAGGGTGAAATGGACATTATGTTGTTTGCTAACAATTACTTCATGGTCACTTTTGATTGCATGGTTGATTAGAATAGAGTCTTTGAGGGTGGTCCCTATTTTAATAACCAAGTGGGGTTGTTTATCAAACCCTGGCATGCGGGTTTCAACCCTTCGGAGGAGCTTCTAAATCATGTTCTGGTTTGGGTCAGACTTCCTCAACTTTTGGTGGAATGTTGTCGTGATGATGTTCTACAATTGATAGCATCGTTGCTTGGAAAACCAGTCGGTTCCTCGCAACAGACTCTAGATAGAAAGGTAATGACTTATGCCCGTGTCTGTGTTGAAATTGATTTGGGTAAACCCTTGCCAGATTCTGTAGATATGTGTGTGGGCTCTTACTCTTGGGTGTAGTATTTGGATTATGAGACTTTTACATTCTGATGTTGTCTTTGTCATGAATATGCACACTTGTTGTGATGTTTTCCAAAGGTTAGGCCTGTGGAGCCCCCATCTTCTCAGCCTCCATGCAACCCGCCTATGGCTGATAGAGGGAAGGATCCTATCACTGGAGATGGGGATGCTGCAGATGGTTTTGTACCTGATAGGGGGTGCAATAGGAATAGGGGTCAGAAGAGGACCTTGAAGAAGAGACAAGATGAGGATACTTTTAACAGATTTTATGTGTTAGATGATCTTAGCCAGCAAGAAGTGAATTCGGGTTTGGTAAACCTTGATTAGGGAACTCTGAGTACAGGCTAGACTAGTCTACTCTCTGAGGCTACTCAGGATGCACTAGATGGTGGTGGTTCTTAGATGGTCACAGATCTTCACATGGGTGTTCTAGTGGAGTTAGTTCCTGTAGTTGAGTTGAAGAAGGATGGTGGGGATGGGTCTCCTTCGGGTTCAAATGCTGGTATTATTATTGGGAGGAGTGTCAAGTCTCCCTCTCCTTTGGGTCTATATCAAAAGGACTCAAAAAAAGGGGTAGGAGAGAAATCTTACAAGCTTGGTTGTAAGAAGGATTTGGAAAAGATTAAGTTAACACGGGAAAATTTGGTGGAGTCAGGGTTGGTCAAGACTCTGGATTCTCATTTCTTGAATCTCCTGAAATGATTGTTTTATCATGGAATGTGAGGGGCTTGAACAATGGCCCTCGACAAAAAGTTGTTCACAATTTGATTAGAAGTAATGCTTCTGATGTTCTTTTCCTGCAGGAGACTAAGTTATTGATTGAGGATATGGTAGGTATGATGCCCAAGTTATGGGGGAGTGGTGAGTACCAGTGTGTTGGTTCCCTTGGTTCTGCTGGGGGTGTGGCTTGTTTGTGGAACCCTCAGAAGGTTCACCCTCTCTAGTGGATGTCCTTTAAGTTTTCCATTTCTATGGTGGCTTCTTGGTTTGAAACAGGAGAGTGTGTTCTTTTCTCTAATATTTATGCACCTGTTGATCTTCTTGGCAAGCAATTGCTATGGTCCCATATTAGTTATGTACGTAGCATGGTTCCTCTTCATCCGTGGATTATGGTCGGTGACTTCAATGCCATTTCTGAGTTGGCTGAGAAGCGTGGAGGTAATGCAAGGTTGGATCCCTCTACGCTTCTTCTTGAAGACAACATCTCTGCCTTGAATTTGGTTGACATCAAGCCCAGTAATGGCTAGTTTACTTGGAACAATCAGAGGATGGGGGATAATTGCATTACAGAAAGGTTGGATCGCTTCCTAGTTTCCTGCTATTGGATTGGTGGCTTGTGGTCCTCTTGCTCTGAAATATTGGATTGGAGGGGCTCAGATCATTGGCCTATTAAGCTTGCCATTTCTTCTACTTGTGTGCCTCGTTATCCTTCCTTCAAGTTTCAGCTCATGTGGTTGTGGGAACCATCTTTACATGCCCATGTGGCTGATTGGTGGAAGATTGGTAGACCGGCATATGGTACAACGATGTATACTTTTGCTAAATTGCTTCAATTTACCAAATCTCAGCTCAAACGATGGAATATACAATGCTTTGGAAATATTTTCCATGATAAGGCTTGTGCTCAAGCTGAATTGGATTGTATCACAAAGGTGATCAGGGAAGAGGGAGTAACGGCTGACTTGCTCCAAGATGAGGCTAGGGCTCTAAAGATGTTGGAGGAGTGTGAGTTGAGAGAGGAAGTCTTTTGGAAGTAGAAGGCCAGAATTGAGTGGCTTCAAGAAGGAGATAAAAAATATTGCTTTCTTCTTTAACTTAGTGAAAGCCAGGAGGCAAGGTAATTCTATTTCGGTTCTGGTTAATGAAAGAGGTGAGCAGCTCTCTTCTTCTCTAGAAATCTTGAATGAAGCTGTGTAGTATTTTGAATCTTTATTTAGGGAGGATGGGCATGGTGGCTCTGTTGAGGAGGTTCAGGTTCTTTCCTATATTCCTTCTTTGGTCACAAGGGAAATGAATGAGCATCTCATGGGTGACATTTCTTTGGAAGAGTTGGAGGAGACTATTTTCCAGATGAGGAAAGGGAAGGCTCTTGGCCCTTATGGCTTCTCGATTGAATTCTTTCAAGAATTCTGGGATATTATTAAGTTGGACTTATTGGCTATTGTTTAGGAGTCTTAGAAGAACAAGCAGATGTTATGAGCTTTGAATGCTACTTTTCTTGCTCTCATACCTAAATTTGATGAGGTGGATAGGTTAAGTCAATTTAGGCCTATTTCCTTGTGCAATGTAATTTATAAAATTATTTCCAAACTGATTGCTGAGAGATTAAAAAAGTGGTTGAGAATGTTGATCTCGGAGGAACATAGTGGTTTTGTGGAAGGAAGGAAAGTTTTAGATGGGGTTTTTATTGCTTCTGAAACCATTCACTCGATGGCCAACTCCAAAGATAAGGCGATGTTCATCAAGTTAGATATGGCTAAGGCTTATGATTGAGTCTGGTGGTCTTTCTTCCATCGAATGCTTGGAGCTTTTGGGTTTGGAAATGAATGGATTCAATGGGTCATGAGTTGTGTTACCTCAGTTTCCTTCTCTGCATTAACTAATGGGGAGCATTCTAAGTTTTTTGGAGCTTCTCGTGGTTTGTGACAGGGAGATCCCCTTTCTCCATATTTGTTTCTTCTTCTTATGAAAGGTTTGCGGCATCTGATAAGAAGGAATGTTGATCTAGGTCTTATTCAGGGGTGGCAGTGGCGAGGCGATTTTCCTCTACAGTCTCATTTATAGTTTGTGGACGACACGGCTCTGATGGGCATGACTACTATTAGGGAAGCTTCTACTTTGCGCAAGGTGTTGGATGTGTATCTTGCTACTTTGGGTCAATGGATTAATGAAGATAAGTCCTCCATCTTCTTCTTTAACACCTCAGAGCCCATTCAGTGGAGGATTGCCCATATCTTGAGATTTCAAATTGGAGGTCTTCCTTTGGTGTATCTTTGTTTGCCTATCTCTGTAGGTAGGTTTCCTAAGGATTCTTGGCAGAATATTTTTGATAAATTTTGGGTGAAAGTTAATCACTGGACTCATAGGTGGTTGTCCTTTGCTGGCCTTGTTCAGCTGCTCAAGTAGGTGGTACAGGCTCTTCCCACCTACAGATGTATGCTTCAGGTGGCCCCGATGGGATTTGTTAAGGATTTAGATTCTTTAGCCAGGAATTTTCTTTGGGCTGGTAGCTTGTTGTCTTCGAAGTGGAGCCTTGTTAATTAGGATATTGTTTGTAGCCCACGTTAGTTTGGTGGCCTTGGGTTAAGGCAGTCATCCTTGACCGGGGAGGCACTAGCAGCTAAACTGTATTGGAGATAGTGTGTAGAGCGGGATCAAATTTGGGCTAGGATTTCATCTCATAAATACTTCCCTAGGGTTGCTTGGCAAGATATTCCTCGATTTCCCTTGGAGGGGAGAGGCTCGATGATTTGGAGTACGCTTAAGAAAGGTGTGGTGCTTGTTAAGGATGGCCTTTTTTGTATTTGCAGAGGGGGGTCGAAGGCTCACTTCTGGTCTGATTCTTGGGATGGATTTCCTCCCATTACTTCTCAGTTCCCTCATTTGTTGACTCTGTGTGAGAGGTTTCTTCCAGCTGGCTGGTCTAGGGTGAGTGATTTTATAGCCTTCTCTGTTAATGAACAACTGGTACTGGCAAGATGGAAGTGACATGATGAATGGCCTAATATTGGAATGAATGAAGAATGCACGGAGCTTCACAATATCCTATATAGAAGGCGGTGCAGTTCCCTCCTAGATGGGGATGTCCTCTCTTGGTTTCCTAATCCTAAGGGGGTCTATTTTGTTGCTTCTGGGTATCAGGTGTTGTTATCTCGTAAGCTGGAGGAGGTGGAGGTTCCCTAGTGGAGGAGAGTGTGGAATATTTTTTTTTGGCCAAAGTGTAATTGTTTCATTTGGACCTTGGCCTGGAATAGATGTTTAACGTGGGACAACATTCAGAAGCGGGGTTTTCAAGGTCCCTCTATTTGTGTTCTCTGTGGGGGAGGGCAAGAGGAGTCTACTCATTTGTTCTTTTGTTGTTCCTTTGCTTTGTAGCTATGGAATTTATGGTGGGGAGTGTGGAACAATTCCTATGTTCATGCCTCCTCTCTGGTTGACTTTTGGAGCAGTTTGGGTAGGCCTCCTTTGGTGGCCTCTTTTTTGTAGGATGTGTGGTATGTGGGGCCTACTTTTATCCTATGGCAGATTTGGTTAGAGAGAAATCGTAGTATTTTCCGTGGTGAGAAGATGGTTGTGCAGCAAGTTTGGCAAAGAATTTTGGGTATGATTCAAGAAACGGTGGCTGCTAAATGTGATGTTGGGTTTCCCTTGGAGAAAGGGGATGCTATGGTGGTGGATAGATTGGGGATTCAAGGGTCATCATTGGCATTTGCTAGCCTCAAGAGAGGTTGCATCAGTGGCAGAGGGTCCTTAGGATGGGTAGATGGATGCCCTCTCGGCTGGTGTTTCAAAGATCAACACAGATGGTTTTTCTCAGGGTAATCTTGGGCCTGCTGGGGTTGGGGGGATTAGTAGAGACTTTATGGGATCAATGGTCTTCTTCTTTTCTGTTCATGAGGGGGTGCAACCCATTAATCTTATGGAAATTTTGGCAATCTTATACGCTTTTGAGTGGGTGTTTTCTTTGGGATGGCGTAAGGTTATCTGTGAGTCTGATTCGCAAGTCTTGATAAATTTGCTAAAGGAAAGAAAGTTGTCTGGTGTTCACTGGCAGTTGGCTAGGTTGGTTTAGTAGATTTCATGGATTAGTTCCTTGATGGAGATGGTGTCCTTTGTCCACATTCTGAGGGAGTGGAACAAAGAAGCTGATTGTTTGGCTTGTTGGGCTTTTGAGCATATAGAGGGTTGGAATGTTGACAAATTGGGACAAGTTTCTCTGGAGCTCCGCCACGACTTGGAGGGGATTCTTTCTGAAGATGGAAATGCTAGTAATGTTGAATGATGTGGTTTCTTGTTTCTTGTTTGGTTCTAGTGGTTTGTGGGTGTTGGCCTGTTGATGCTTTGTAATGTTGTTCTCTGATTATTAATAAAGTTTTTACCCCTTTTATAAAATAAAAAAAATAAAAATTCCAGTAGCCTTCTATATCCATGTTGCATGAAATGCCCCATCCTATTCCCAAGGTTTCCAACAACTGCATCCACTATCTCTTACATGACCACTGGTAGGCTAGAAATATATATCTACATATATGTATATATGTATATATATATATGTATATACATATACACATACATATATATACATATGTATATATATATATATAAACATACATATATATACATATATACATATAATGACAAGAGGAGTGAGCTTTATGCATAGAGGCTTCATGAAACAATTGATGTGATTAAGCAAGAAGGGGTCAAGAGTGCAGAATGTTTCATGAAGCCTTTGTGCATCAAGCTCATGCCTATTGTCATGATGTCTTTTGTCTATATCCACAATATTTTACTGTTGCTCATTGACCTTCAATGAACATATATATATATATATAATAGAAAATATAAGAACATACCACCATACATAAAAAACTCCTTTCTCAATAGAACCTCATTGAAAATTGAAACAATACAGCCTTTTCAACATCACCTTCTCAAAAATCAAACAATATAGCTTAAGCAAGAGAACTATAATAAACAATTCCCAATGGGGTGTTTGAGTTGCAACTACATTCCATTTGTATACAAGGTAAGGCTATATGTCATTCTTTCCATCTCTTCTTTTCCAGCTACATCTAAAATTCTTTGATAGAAATGATACATCTGAATGTGTTTTTAGCCACAAAATAGAATCCATAAATAGAAGCCCAGAAAGTTTCACTTAAAAAAAACAAAGTTAAAATATGTACTCTTTTCTCAATAGAACCCTATCAAAAAAATTGAAACAATATAGCCTTCTCCATAGAACCTTCTCAAAAATTAACAGGGAAAAACTAATGCAAAAAATATACTTTTTTCTAAGCACAACCTTATCAAAAATTTGAATAATATAGCCTTTTCAAGAACACCTTATTAGAAATTAAACAATATAGCCTAAGACAGAGAAAAATAATCAACAATACCTAGTGCAACGAAGCATAATGTGTACAACATTAACTATTATATTCTTTTCCAACCATAACCAGAAAATGGAAGCCATAAATCAAGTAACATTGGTTTCAACAATAGCCTAATTGGACAAACACATAAAATTGTAGCCACAAAAATCAACCAAAACAATAGTCACATAACAGAACCATTAACAAAACAATATTTCTTTCAACAAATAATATAGTCTTTTCTCAATAGAACCTTATCGAAAATTGAAACAATATATCCTTTTGAACAAAACCTTATCGAAAATGGCACAAGATAGCCAGACCTAGACAACAGAAATAGTCAAAAACTACATAATGGTTGGTATCTTGCATTCCTCTTTTTTAGACTTTGCATCTAATACTTGTTGAAGCACTAAAACACTTTGCACTATTTTCCATAGGGAATTGTTGTTTGTTTGTCTGTTGGATTGAATAAATTGTTTCATTTATCATTTCAATTATTCTTATTGAAAGAATAAAGACATTAAGGTTCAATGAAGATAATCTTTCCAATTTTACTATATATATATATACTAACTTAAGAAATATATATATATATCTATATATACGTATATATATACATACATATATATATATACATACATATATATATATATACATATATATATATATATGTATATATATATATACGTATATATATGTATACATATATATATATGTATATATATGTATATATATATATGTATATATGTATATATATACGTATATATATACATATATATATATATATAAACATACACATATATTACCAAAAAGTTGTATGCACTGGTAAATTTTAATTGCTTGCATGCATATTTTTCTATATACATACGTAAATGTAGACATGCATACAACCATGTCTACAAGTAGATTTATGAACAACTATAGTTACTAATACATCTCTTAAAAAGGGAAACTCTATATCAATAAAGAACATTAAATTATGAAATAATATTGCTTTTAACAAACAATATTGGCTTCTGAGAACAATGCCTTGAGGAAAATTTAAGCAATACATCCTTTTCAACAAGACTTTATTGAAAACGAGACAATACACGCCAAACTAGAGAGCAACAATCAACAAAGGGTGAATATTATTAACAATGTAATTCCTTACTAGACATAGCTACAAAGCTAGAGCAATAAACATAATCCCACCAAAAAAAAAAATGCAGTGGCCATTGCCAACACTTTTGTATTGGTTTTGGAGTGATTCACCCATGCAAAAAACAAAAAATATAATGCAACCACCTTCAGAGAGACTTCATAGTAGGCAATTGGACTTGCACCTTCATAGAAGCTCATCCTCTTGGCCTCAAGATTTACTATTATATGGTGTCCATGTAGTGATAATGGTTGTGCTAGCACCTACTACTCAAAAACCTGAGTAGAGATAGCGAACCTCTATGAAATTTTCAATAAGGTATTGTTGGGTGTTCTTCTGTGACTTTACCTCCTTTCACGGCTGTGAGCCAAGATTGCGAGCTTCTTTAAAGGTTGAAGTCTAACCAGGCCTTCCGACAGATGTATCACAAAAAGATTTTTTGTAGTGATATGATTTAGGTTATGTGTGATGATAAATATTTCTTCCACCATTGATAAAAATGATGGAAAATCTATGTTCTTCCTCGAGGGTTTGGTGAGAGCCCACATGGCTCCATGACCCAATATGTTAGGGTGGAGAGCAAGCCTTATTTTCTTGTTTTTCATTTCATATTTTCTATATGTTGTTTAGTTGTGTTGTGGGTACTTGTGGAAATGGTTGTATGCATGTATACATTTATGTATGCATATACGTAAATAAAAAAAATCCACCACCTATTCCCTGATGCAAAGAGCTCAAAAATTGAAAAGACTGATGAAAATTTCGACCAAAGTTCACCACAACCAAATAGCAGCTCACCACCTTTTCCTTGGTGCTAGAAAACTCTAAAACCAGTGCATATATATATGTGTATATACATATGCATGTGGAATCAACAAATTGTGTTCCCAATATGGTATAGTGGACAATACATCTTGTTTTGTTTTGTTTGGGTGTTTGCAAGCATGTTTTTCTCTTCATTGTAATATATGTATATCTATATGTATATGTGTATGTATACATACATGTGCAATGGAAAAAGTGAAGTTTTAATAGATGGAGGCTAGAACAAATGAAGGAACGATGCACAACCATAGGAGCACCAATGTTACACTCTTCTCTAAAGTGTACATTGTACCTTCCATTCGTTGCACTCTCCATTGAAAAAAATTCATATGTATAGCTACATTTGTAAATACATTTACATATGTGTATGCTTTGGTTGTTGTTGATAGATCACTATTGGGGAAAGTATATGTGAATGTGCATGTTTCTAATTTTTGAATTTTTTACTTTTGCATCGTGTTTTATATTTACAACTAGCAAATCACTAGATATGCATCTGATGTATAATGTTGATTGTGATGTCTTAGTGATGAGGGAGAAAAACCTAGACACAAAAATAATGCACACAACTAGAGAAATTTATTATTATTCAAAAATGGAAATCTTACATGTAGAGGATCTCAAATCCTTGAGCTTACAATACATGCAAGCTACAAAAAATTACAGAATACCCTATTCGTAGCATGCAAACTTTTTCCCCAAAAAGCTATCAAAAATAAGAAAAACCCACTCATAAATAGATCCTTTTCCATTTTGGAGCCAAAATACATTCGAACTTTATGAGTTTTGGCGGTTTGGCGCCAAAATTACAATTTGAAATTTGAAAATTGAGTCCAAATTCAAAAAGATAACAATTTTTCAAAAATTGACCAACTTCTGGAAGCCATAACTTTTGATTCGAGACTCTGTTTTTTGAACTATTTGAACCATTGGAAAGGTCTCGAAATGAATAATGTGCTAAGCACCCACTCTGCTGGTTCCAACAATTTTTGGGCCTGTATGGGACCGTTTAGTGCCTCAAATTGAAACTTGAATAACTTTCAAACTGGGAATGATCTTGACCTGATTCTTTTGCCAAAGTGGTTATTTTTCCATCCTGAACCTTCCCTTAAATGTGTGCCTCCTCATGCCTTTAAATTCAAAACTCCTAAAAATAGCAGTTGAGCAGAAAAAGTAGAAAAGTAGTTCTAAAAGTTGGGAATTCTTATTCGATGAAAAGGGTATCCAGAAATGCAAAGACATCTACAAAAGGATAACAAAAGGAAACAAAAAATGAAATCATATTTTTGGGTGCTACAAGATTTCCCTTACACCACTAGATTCTCCTACATCAGACAACTAGGGTAATTTGAGAAGTGACCCCATCACGTCTCAAATGGTTGACGAAAACCCAAACGGTCAACCTCTACCTTAGACAGCCAGGATGAATCTTCCATAGGCCTTCCTCTCCACTTCACCAAATATTCTTCATACTGCCTGTTTCTGGTACTCCTTCCCACATGACTTTCCAGGATTGCTTCAATCTCCTCTTTCTCTGAAGTAGGTACTGGAATGCCACCTTTATGATACTTTGTCAAATCTGAAATGTTGAACACAAGGGAAATGTTGACTCCATCTAGAAACTTCACCTCATATGCATTCCCTGAATCATGCCTCTTCAATATCTTACAGGGACATAATTTCTTCATCTTCAATTTGTTATAGGTTCCCACCAGAAACCTTTGTTTCCTCAAGTGGACCATCACTTCATCACCAATCTAAAACTCCTTATTCCTCCACTTCTGATCTTCCTTAGCATTATACTACATATTCATCTTGTTAATATGTTCTCTTACCTTCTCATGTACATTCTTGATGTGCTCTACAAAGTCTTCGACTTCGGCACTAGTCTTGTTCTCTTGCTCCATCTTCCTCAATTCTGGAGTAGTTCTGGAACTACCTCGATACATAATCTAGAAGGGTGATCTACCAGTGCTTTTATTGACAAAATTATTGTAAGTGAATTTTTTCGGGGGTAAGATCAAGTCTCATCACTTGGATTTATCTCCTACCAAGCATCTTAGTAGGTTACCCAGACTTATGTTCACAACCTCAGTCTTCCCATCAATCTGTGGATGGTGTGTAGAACTAAACTTCAACTCTGTATTCAATTTTTTCCACAAGTTACTCCAAAATTATCCAACAAATTTTGTTTCACGATCCAAGACTATAATCTTTGGCAGACCATGTAGCCTCACCACCTCTCTAAAGAAAAATTCAGTAATGTGGACTACATCATGGGTCTTCTGGCATGGAATGAAATGTGTCATCTTTGAAAATCTGTCAACTACCACAAACACTTAATCATTTTCTCTTTGTGTCCATGGAAAACCAAGAACAAAGTCCACACTTATATCCTCCCACGGCCTCTCTGGTATAGGTAAGGGATGATACAACCCTATATTCTGGCTCACTCCTTTAGCCATCTGACATACCTTGCAACTCTATACAAACTTCGTCACATCCTATGATAACTGAGGCCAATACTAATGCTCATTGATAATGGCAATGGTCTTGTCTCGACCAAAATGTCTAGCCATTCCTCCACTATACTTCTCTATCAGGTTCTCCCTCATGGAGCTCCTCAAAATACACAATTGAATTCCCTTAAACAACATGCCATATTGGATTATGAAATCCAGCCACTTCATCCTGCCAATTGTAACAAGCTCCTTGCAAGCTTTCCAAGCCTCTGCAAAATTACGATCCTCAAGGTACAATATCTTGATTTCATTGAACCCAATCACTTCAATCTGCATCTCAGTCAACAATGTTTTCCTCCTACTTAAGGCATCTGTAACCCTATTCGACCTCCCACTCCTATGCTTTAAAACAAACCTATAGCTCTATAAAAATTCTACCCATTTCATATGCCTATGATTTAATTTTCTTTGACTATTCAAGTACTGTAATGCTTGATGATCAATAAAAATAACAAATTCCTTTGGAAAAAAATAATGTCTCCATTTCTTTAATGCTTAAAATATTGCATAAAATTCCTAATCATATACAAAGTACTTTCTCTTTGCATCATTTAACTTTTCACTGAAATAGGCAATGGGCTTACCTTCTTGGCTCAACACTACTCCAATGGCACAAGCACTAGCATCACAATCCACTTGGAACACCTTATTGAAATCCAGGAGGGATAGAACGGGTTGTTCTATCACCTTTTGCTTCAACAGATCAAAACTCTTTGTTGCTGTTGTAATCCACTTGAACTCCTTTCTATCCCCTCTCATTTTTTTAGTTAGGGGTGCACAAATACTACTCAAGTTTTTTATGAACTTTCTATAAAAATTGGCCAAACTATGGAAAGATCTCACCTCTATAGCAATTTTTGGGGTAGGTCATTCTAGAATATCCTTCACCTTCTTTGGGTCCATCTTGAGACCTTCCACCAAGAAAAAAAACCCCAAGTACACTAACTCCTTCACAAAACTACACTTCTTCAAATTAATCAACAATTTCTCTTCTCTCGACTTTTCAAAGACTCTATGAATATGCATTAAATGATCAGCTAGGGACTTACTGAATATCAAAATCTCATCTAAATATACAATAACAAAACTCCCCAAAAAATATTTCAGTACCTCGTTCATGAGCCGCATGAATGTGCTTGGTGCATTGGTTAGCCCAAAGGGCATGACTAACCACTCGTAGAGAACCTCTTTGGTCTTGAAGGCAGTCATCATTTCATCTCCCTCACGAATCCAAATCTGGTGATATCCACTCTTCAGATCAATCTTTGTGAAGTACAGTGCTCCACTCAAACAGTCCATCAAGTCATACATCCTTGGCAGGGGAAATCTGTACTTGATTGTTATCTTGTTTATGGCCTGGGAGTCTGTACACATCCTCCACTCCTCATCCTTCTTCAGTGCTAGTACTATAGGTATTGCACATGGGCTCAAACTCTCTCGAATCAAACCCTTCCTCAACAACTCTTGAACTTGTTTGTTCATCTCCTCATTTTCTGTAGGAGTCATTCTGTGAGCTACCTTATTTGGCAAGCTGGCTCTAGGGATCAAGTCAATTTGATGACTAATCTTCCACACTGGTGGTAAACCCTCAGGTACATTATCAGAAACAATATCCTTAAACTCACCCAATAATCCAGAAACTTCTACTGGCACATTCTCTCTATCCTCATCCATTCTAGGAATCAATGCGTAACACATACGCTCATGTTTCATGCCTTCTAAAAATTTCCTCCCATCAACATAACAAACTCTAGCACTACTGCATACCTTTTCTTCAGCCTCCTTCAAGGGTTTCAACTTATGGTAGACTCCATCCTTTGTCAAGGAATAAGTGTTTGCATGGTCATCATGTATAGATCGCCTATCAAATTGCCATAGCCTCCCCAGCAACATGTGACATGCATCCATGGGGATGATATCATAGAGTACCTCATCATGATAGCTCCCAATCTTCAACTTCACCAGGCATTGCTCATTGACTAGAACTTTGTGGTCTTTGTGCAACCAGGCAATCCAATACAGATGTGGATGCCTTTCCCTCTTCAACTTTAGCTTCACAACCATCTCTTCTGACACCAAATTATCGGTGCTCTCACTATCAATAATGACATCACAATATTTTCCTTCACATTTTTACCTTGTTCGAAATAGATTCTTCCATTCTTTTGCCTCCTTCTCTTCAGTCACCAGGGCTCTTCTAACCACTAGGAATTCTCCCCTTATAGCATCATCTGAATGCTCTGATTGAGCCTCCTCATCTACATGCACAACCCTACCATGACCTTCCAATCTTTTGTCTATCGAAGTCCTTGGTGTTGTGGAAATTCATAGGCTCGATGGCCTTCTTCACCACACTAGAAGAAAGTTCCTCTGAAACCACCTCTTCTGGATCCTTGCCTTGATCTTCCTCATCCTCTACCTCTTTGATTGCCACTATTTTGACCATGAGGATGGTAGAAGTTATCATTCCTCTAGCCTCAGTTGGTACCCACATCTCCATTTTTCTTCTCATCCTCATTTTGGCTTCCAGAAGATCTTCCACTACCCCTTTCACTTTGACCTCCTTGTCCTTTTTGCTTGTTTTCAAATATTTTGTTCAGCTTCTCTTCAACTTTTAGAGAAAATTGGTACACATCCTCAATGGTGGTCATTCTGACTAGGCTTAGGTCTTCTTGAATGCTCGGTTGTAACCCATTAAGATAACAAGCTACCTTCGCCTTACTAGCCTCTACATGGCCTATTCTAATGATCATCTTGTGAATATCTTCTGTGTATTCTTTCACAAATCTATTCCCTTGCTTCAACCCTTGCAATTTCTTCAGCAAATCTAACTCATAGTCCATTGGTATGAATTGCTTCTTTAGTTTCTCCATCATGCGATCCCAACTTCTGATCTTTCCTTTTCCTCTTTGATTTCTCTCCAACTAGACCTCTTTTCACCAAATATTTGCATGGCCCTTCAACTTTGTTTTTGCAAACTTAACTCGATCTGGGTCCTCTACTTCTTCATACTCAAAATACTCCTCTTGTTCATTGATCCAATCAATTAACTCTTCTGAGTCCAGACTTCTGGAATAACTAGGAACTTCTATTCTAGGTCTTCTTCTAATCTTTGAAATGGCCCTTATTAGCTGCATTTGATCTTGATCAATTGCTTCTTCTTCCTCTTCTATGTCTACATCTTCCACCTCTTCTTCATCCTTGCTTTCACCTCTCCTTCTCGGGTTTAACCCTCTTCTCATCTATTCCTTCAATGCATCAATTTTTCTCTGGAGGGCTCTGAAACCCTTGGCCACCAATGGATCTCTTCCACCAACATTTTTGCCACCTCTGTCACCTCTGCCACCACCATGCCTACCGGGCATCACTCTTGGAGGAATCTTTAATAGCTCAAACCCACAACCATGGTCCTGATGTGAGCTACCTCATGATTGGCGATCTATCCACACGCTCAAGAAAACCTAGATACCACCTAACGAGGGAGAAAACCTGAGACATAAAAATAATCCACACAACTAGAGAATTTTATTATTATTATTGAGAAATGGAAATATTACATGCAAAGGATCTCAAATCCTTGAGCTCTACAATACATGGAAGCTACAAAAAATTACAAAATACCCCTATTCGTAGCATTCAAACATTTTCCCCAAAAAACTATCAAAAAATAGAAAACCCCACCCATAAATAGATCCTTTTCCATTTTGGAGCCAAACAATATTTGAGTTCTGAGTTTTGACGGTTTGGTATGGAAATTACAATTTGAAATTTGAAAATTGAGTCCAATTTTGAAAATTGGCAATTTTCCAAAAAATGACCAACTTCTGAAAGCCATAACTTTTGATCCGGGATCCATTTTTTAAACCGTTTGAGCCATTGGAAAGGTCTCGGAGTGGATATCACACTAAGAACCTGCTTCTTTGGTTTTGATGATTTATGGGCCCATAAAAGACCGTTTAGTGTCTCAAATTGGACTTAGAGTGTTTTTTAGGGAAAAAAGTAGAAAATGAAACATGAATAACTTTCAAACTGGGAATGATCTGGACCTGATTTTTTCACCAACGTCCTTATTTTTCCATCTTGAACCTTCCCTTAAATTTTTGCCTCCTCACGCGTACAAATTCAAAATTGCTAAAAATAGCAATTGAGCATAAAAAGCAGAAAAATAGTTATGAAACTTGGGAATTCTTATTTGACGAAAAGGGTATCCAAAAATGAAAACACATCTACAAAAATATAACAAAAGGAAAGCATATTTTTGGGTGATTCTATATTTCCCTCACACCACTAGATGCTCCTACATCACTTAGTAATAACTATTAGTATGAAAGGTTTTATATTGGGCAAAGTAAGTAGCATTGGTTTCACCATTGATCGTACTAGTGGGTAATGTATGTTATTTCTCAAGGGTTTGGTGAGACCCCATGGGCCTCCATGGCCCACTATGGTAAGATGGAGAGAAAGTATTTCTTTGGTCTGTTTCATTTTCTATTACCCATCTATTGATTGGTTGCATTCTTTCTTTTTTACCTGTCGTACACATCCTTTTATATTTACAAGTAGAAAAAGTCATGAATTGTTGACCTGGTGTTTGCTAACACATTCTTGTCTTCATTGTACTATATTTATATGAATATGTATATATATATGCATGTGCAATAAAAAAATATGAAGTTATTTTAGGTGGAGAGTGTAATGAAGGGACGATGCACAACAATAGGTAGCATCAATAGTGCACTCTTCTTTAAAGAGTGCATCATACCTTCCATTCCCGACACTCTCCATTAAAAAGAGATTCCATATGCATATATACATTTGTAGACACATTTACATATATGTTTACTTTCGTTATTGTCAATAAGTCACTATAGGGAAAAGTATTTATCTACATGTGGGTTTTTTATTTTCTAAATTTTCCCTCCCTTGTGCCATGGTTTAATATTTTCAAGTATGAAATCTGTATATATGCATACAATGCATAATAGCAATTGTGATGGCTTGTGTATTATCTCTTCTATGCTGAAAAAATAGCTGTTAGAATGAAAGGTGCTTTATTGGGAGTAATAAGCAACATTCATTTTACATGATTGATCACAGGGAAGAAATTTGTCAACACACTGGAGCTCATGGCATTGAAGAGACTTCTTGTCCAGAAGAGCATTTAAGTATTAAACTATGTATCATTATACTTGAAAAATTACTAGTATATGCGACATGGTTTAATAGTAAAAATGCTTTGCTGAAAAGAAGTCTCATCAATGCATAGTAGTATCATTAATTCTTGTCCATAGGAAAATTTAGTATTGCAATTGGTGCATTTGCTTTAGAATTAGCCCCTTCTCCAATGAGATTTATCTCACAAGTCTTTGTGACCTAGTATGCTGGGGTGGAGAGCAGGAGTTCCTTTCGTTCATTTCATTTTGTATTAGTTATTTGTTCATTGGTTGCTTTCTTGTTTTTTTAGTTGGAGTTTGAAAGCAGTTTTAAATATACATACATTTATCTATATATATACATATATGTATGCTTTCATCGTTTTCCATAAAGCATTGTTGAAAAAAATAATTGTGCCATCTGTGCATTTTTCCTTCTTTGTGCATGGATTTATTACTATGGATTGTTCTATTTTGTGAGCCTTCCATCTAGGCAACTATTCAAACAAATATTGTTTCCTTTATGGATTCCATATTGTGTTAATGGTTGGAACATGGTAAAATAGTTCATGCTATATAGTTTCTATTTCTTTCCATAGGGTATTATTGAGTGTTAATATATGCCTTTGGCTACTTTGTTGCATATTCAATTAGCTTGACCTCTTTAGTTATACCATTTCCCTTTAACTTGGTGTTTGCAAAAAAAATATTTTTTGCTTAATATTATTATAGTAGGCTTTGTAACCTTCTTCAATTTCTAATCCTACATTGAGTGTGGATCATAAAAAGGAAACAAAATTCCAAAGAAACCAAATTTATTATGCAAGTGACAAAGAGTAGATTTGCGTTAGTCAGTGAGCTAGGTACTTGCAACAAAGATGTGCTTTAGACCCACTTGGATTCATGCTACATACCCAGCTAGGCACACTGCCATTGCAAGCAAGCTTGTCAACAATACTTGCTCATTGTTGCACCCTTTCAACTCCCACCCCTTCGTAGCTGCAACACAACCATCACAATGAATCTACCCCCACAATACCTGGTTGTACACTGTCGCAAACCCTTGCTGGTCATACCTTTCCATCCACATCACCAACAAGCCAACACCCAAGAAACATGTTTGGTGAAACTTTTTACATTGCTATACAGTCCTTTTATCAGTGCATTGATGCTTTGTCTGAATTGAAAATTTGTTCTATTTGCAATAAGAGCTATGCCGACATGAGATTCTAGGCATCTAGCACTAGTGTTGTGTGTTTGCGGTGTGCTTCCAAAAAATGTGTCCATAGATTTAGCATAACAAACAAAATGGATCTAGGGCCACAACCAACCATCCTTGCAAAGCTTACTCAAGTCGAAGAAATGCTTATAGCCAGAGTTGCTTTAGTTTTGCAAGTAACCCATGCTAGAGGGGGCCAATACAAATATAGTATCCATACTATAAGCTTCCCACAAGACATCATGACCATTGCAACTTTGTTGTTGCATCGTCTACATGATCTTGAAGTCGTGATTATGCGAAGAATTGGCATTCAAGGGAAAAACTATGATTGCTATGTTGACAAACATAATGTCATGGCTACATTAATATATAAAATTGAGAATGACCCATACTATAGTGATGTTGCAATAGATTGCACGATGCTTTAAATTTTTTTCCTTCTACAAGTACTAACATCTCTGATCTTTTGTACATAATGGAAGAACCAACACATAACCCAATTGAACCAATGGCAACTGCAAAAAGAATTGTTGATGAGGAATCTAACCTTTAGGACTCGTCATCATTTATTCCATTGATACCCAACCCTCCTTGAAAATTGCACACAATTATAGATTCCTTAAAAATTATAAACACTAGTCAAAATACCTTGCCTTGGCCTGAAATAAATCCTAGCCCTATCAATGAATATAATATATAGAAGGGTTATTAAGCATTGCTTTTCCAATCTTGTTCCCCACTGGCATGGCAATGCCCCTACAATTGAGAACCATACAAATTCACTTACATGAATATGCCTTGAACTTGATGAGATACTATGGTAATATATTTGGGAGGCATGTAAGATTTAGATATTACCTTTGTAATTTGATAATGAGACATCGAAGCCAACAACCAACATCAGTTTTTATGAAAACAAACTTGGAGGAAAGATTCCCAAAGTTTGTTATTGCTTTGCGACAATTGCTTTGAGAGGCACTAGATATCTAAATAGCAAACCAGCTTGTTTGCTTCAATGCATCCTTGTGAGGAACACACTTGTATTGGGGAAAGTGCCAACAAGAGCTTGCAACAATGATACAACAACTTGGTACACCAACTCTTATCTTCACTTTGAGCTCTATAGATATAAAATGACTCAACCTACATAGGGTGATTGAACCTCATGCCCAATTGGTTTTCTATACTCCCAAAGATGCTTCACAGAGAACATTGTACAAAACCCGCACATAATAGCCTTGTACATGCAATTGTGATTCACTATTTTTTGTGAGGAGGCTATTGAGAGACTTTTCAAAACAAAGGACTATTGGTATAGGTATGAGTGGCAACATCACAGGTCAACACATGTGCACGGTTTGTTGTGGCTCCCAAATTCCCTAAATATGGACATGCTTGATTGGTCCAACCCACATGAGCTTCAACAAGCAAAAAAAATATTTGGTTGCTATGTTTCAACATGGAACCCTCATTCCTCAGAGCAGTTAATATCAAGGATCCACAACTCAGCTTTGGAGGACCCATGCTTGCTTAATACTACACAAATTTCTTCTATGGATCCAATGGTGGACTATGAACAGTTGTTGAACACGGTGCAAAGGCATAACAAGTGCACTCAATATACTTGCCTTAGGAAAAAATGCCACCAATTACAATGTCGCTACAAAGCTCCATGGACTACGCAACCATCTTCGACATTGGCAATTGATAGTGAATTGAACAAATCATATAAACCAAAAAGAAATGATGAGTGTGTTAATATCGAAAACCCTGAGAAGCTTGCAATTTGGTGAGAAAATGTTGATTGCCAACTAGTATTGTCTAGAAAAATTGTGCTAAACTACATTTACAAATATGCATCAAAGTCTAAGAAAAAATTTGAAAGCTACATTGATATCTTGCAGAGGCTTGCAAATATAAATTCATCTGGTGATAAAGCATGACTTGCTTACCAAAAATTCATGATGAATTTGATTGTTGATCGTGACATTGGTGCACAAGAAACATGTCATATGCTGCAAAAGTTTCCCCTTGTCATGTCAAGTCAACATTTCTTGTCTTTGAATGTTATCAGGCAGACATTTCATTGTTTGAAAATAGTTGACAGTGGTGACGAGCTTGCCAGTGGCTATATTCATTCCTACATGCAAAGACTAGATGAAATGGAGATGATATCCCTTATTCATTCTGCACAACTTTATACATATAGGAAAAATCACAAAGGTGCAACTTGGTGTGCTCGACCACAACCTGTTATCATTGTTTACCCGCTTTTCAAGACCATCCCGCTGGAACAAAGTGATTCCTTCAAAACATTTTGTTGGTTAGAATTGCTACTATACAAACCTTTTCGAAATGTTGAGGTTCACATGAGTCTTACGAGAGAAAGGATAACACAAAATTGGAGGCTATTTTATGTTCCTGGCTATGATGCTTGGCATGTCAATAGACTTACTATCCCCCCTACCGATGGGGAGGGTAGTGATAGTGATATCGATACTATGCAGTCTCCACCCCACGTAGATGAATATGAATGAGAGTTTCTCTCTCGAATTGGTGCAACAAATAATGTTTGTTTTGACCAGTTGCAACTCTTGGGTAGATGAGACTTTGACCTACATCACAGGTGGGACAGCCGCCATGTTCCAGAGAATCTTCATAGCATAGCTAAATAGTTTGTTTCAACAAGTAAATTGCATACAACTGAAGGCACTCTTTGCTCATTTGAAATGTCTGCACTTTGCCATTGACTATCTCCTAGGAAATAACTTGCTTTGAATATTATTGAACAACACCATCTTGGCACATCTCCATCACCACCGCTACTTATGATCATTCTAGGAACTACTGGCACAGGGAAATCATTCCTCATTGACAAGATACAGAGAGTACTAAATACATCATTAAATCAGAAAATGAACCCTTTGCTTACTTTGGCACCAATGGGTATTGTTGCTTACAATATTCGTGCCTCCACAGTGCATACTGCTCTCTAGATACCAATAAGATATATGAATCCATTGAAAGGAAAACCGTTGACCATATTCCAAGAGGTCTTTAAATATATTGAGTACATCTTAATTGATGAAATGAGCTTCTTGAGACCAAAGTTGTTGCTTAAAATATAGTCGATTTCGGAAAGCATTCCCTAGTAGACATATGAAGTCATTTCGTGGTGTCTCTATTATACTCATGGGTGACTTGGCACAACTACCCCTGTTATGGACATTGCTATCTATGGTTCTCGGTCCATAGCATTGCCACTTTGGCACACTTTTAATATTGTTGTCACACTTTACATTGTCTTTCGCTAGCATGGGCAGTCCAATTCACAACAACAGTTTTGTACTCTCCTTATGAATATTAGCAATTTCTAGGCATCCCTATTTGATTGGAAAATTCTTATGAATTGAACAAAAACAATGCTTACATCTAAGCAAAACCAAGAGTTTGATGAGGCTATCCACTTATTCCCAACAAATAGGTTGGTTGCTCTGCACAATAGGAAAATGCTACAGTAATTAAATGTTCCAATTGCAATTAGTGTTGCTGAATGTTCCCAACAAAACACACTTGATTATGGTGATGATGAACAACTTCAAGTAGATCTCTTGCTTGCAATTGGTCAAGTAATGTTGACAACAAATATTTGGGTTCAGTGAAGGCTATTGTATATGCTATGGGTGCTAGACCACCTCAACTGCCTGAATATGTTTTTGTTGATTTCCAAAACTACATTGGCCCATCATGGGATCAAGACAATCCAAGATTCATCTTGATTATCCCAATCACATGAGGCAACTAGAGGAAACTCCCATTGACAATGACCTGGGCGATAACAATCCATAAATCTCAAGGCTTGACACTAGAGAAAGCTACAATATATATTGGAACTAAAGAAAGGTAAGGGCTAACACTCATAGCTCTCTCTCATGTTAAGTCAATAGCAGGAATACACATAGATCCACCTTTCTCTTTTGACAAGTACTCTAGGCTACATTCCAACAAATGAAATGGTCTTCGAATCAAAGAAGAGGATTTCCCCCAACAATTTTCTGCATTCCCATGATGATGAAATATTTTTGTTCTTCACAGTAACTATACCACTTCTCATTTTCCTTTTTGTTTTAATGCTTTCACAATACCCTTGATTCCTACTATTCCTTTTCCTTTGTTCACTCCATAGTCCAACTTTAATCAATTTTCCCAACATTCTAAAGGTTTTACTTCTATAGTCATTTCTAAGAGAAGTTTCTATTCAACTGTTTCCTTATGTTTCCCCTTGCACCCAAGAATAAACATCGATTCATTCCTCTTCCCCACTTGCCCAAACTATTATCTATATTTAATTTTTCTCTCAATAGCTTCCCCCCGTTTACCCAATTATGTCACTTCCAAAGGTTTCACATTTGAATCATTTCTTTCTAACAAATTTAGATTGCAAATATTTTCAGTTGTTACTACAGATCTTCACAATTTTTAATACCTTCATGCTCACAAGTTTTCCATGGTGTTCGAGTTGCAATTATATTCCATTTGTATAATGTAAGGTAAGGCTATATGTAATTCTTTCCATATCTTCTTTTGCAACTACATCCAAACTTCTTTGTCACAAATGCCACAACTATATATTTTTAAAAAAATAGATAATAGTGATTTCAGCTGAATAAAATTGCCAGGTGCCAGAAGACAATTTTATATGGAATTGTCCACATATTTTGTCCTCCTCTTTGCAAGAGGTATTCCTGCATCCTATTTATATGATCTATTCTATTGCACATACATTAGATATTATTTGTTACTAACTATACAAGTGTTTATATTTGTTCATTTAGATATTGTCTATTAATGACACATGTTTGTTGTAATAAAATTCAAATTTCCCTTATGTCTAACCATATTTCATTGAAAGAATTTTAGATTTCAATTGTGTGTACTGAAATATAGATGGACATGTCTTGTGTAAAAATCTCCTAAATGTTAAATAGCTTTACGAATGCACATTTGCATGGTATATGGCCTTCACCTACATTCCATTTCTGTACAACATAAGCCTATATATCTTTTCTTGCATTTCTTATTTCACAACTCCATGTCAATTTATTATTGAAATAATTTTAGGTTGCAAATGTGTGTGTTGAATTATAGATGCACATGTCTGCTGTATAGATCTATTAAATGTTAAATAGCTTTATGATTGCACGTTTGCATGGTGTATGACCTTCACCTACATGCCATTTCTATACAACATAATCCTCTATATTTTTTCTTGCAATTCTTATTTCAAAACTCCATGTCAATTTATTAAAAAAATACAAAATTGATCCCCACTCAACAAATTTTCTTAGGTGCCAAATTATTGCCTTCACCATTGATTAAAGTGGTGGAAAATTAATCTTTCTGCTCTAGGGTTTTGTGAGAGCCCATGACACTCGATGAAAGAATGTGGTAGGGTGAAAAGTAGGCCTCCTTTTTTGTCTCAATACTCCAATGCATTCCCTACACAAGGTATGCCTAGATTTTAATTACTTACACTGTTCTACGATAGTTGCATTATATATTATTTGTTGTGAATTCTATAAGTCTTTATATTTTCTGATTGATTTATTGTCTACCAGTGGTATGTGTTTAGTACACTAAACTTCACATTATCCTTTCATGTTTGCAACCATACTCAACCCAAACAATCCTCATTCATGGACGTTTTGACACCTTCAAATCTTGTATTAAGTTAGTAGCACCCTAAACATTGCTTTCACCATTGATCCCAATGGTGGATAATTTATTTTCTTGCTCGGAGGTTTAGGGAGAGCGCACAATGCTCCATGAGCCAATATAGTAGGTTGGACATCGGGCCTTCTTTTCTTATCTTGACACTATATTTCGTAACATGCACCAGGTATACCCAAATTTTATTTACTTCATTCATCTCATTACAAGTCCATAGAAAATTGTGTGTTATAAAATATAGAACTTTGATATCTCTCAGTTTACATATTGTCTATGAATTAGAGATAACCACTGCACTAAAATTCACACTTTGTTGTTATTCTTCAATAGCGTACTCTAGCCATAATGCGGATTTCAATGATTTTGTTCAAAGTTATCAATGGCCAAAACATTGCTTCTACCATCGATCATAGTCATGGAATGGTTTATTTTTCTACTCAAGGGTTTGGTGAGAGTGTGTGGTACTCCATGACTCAATATGGTAGGGTGTAGATCACACCTTGTTTTCTTGTCTTCCTACTACAATCCACCATGTGCACAAGTATGGTTAAATTTTACTTATTCCATCCCTTGCATTACACGTGTATTCCATATTTATAAAAGTCTTTAAATATGTTGATTTATATATTCTTTATCAAATACAGATGTTCACCATACTAAATTTCACCTTTTTTTTGTTATTTTTCCATGGAATACTCTGGCTATAATGGAAAATTTGATGAACTAATTGCAAAATTAGTTACAATGGTCAAATAGACAATTAGATCCTAATATACTCTGTTTATTGTAATAATCAATATTCATTCCACCTTGATCAGAGTGGTGGACAACGTATATTCTTGCTTAGGGGTTTGGTGAGAGTCCACGAGGCTCCATGACCCAATATGGGTGGAAACCAGGGCTCATTTTGTTGTGTTTTATTCTATATAACTTATGTATAGATCTCTATGTTTCTAAGATAATATTCAAACATAATTCATATTTTTTAGGCTTTGGTTTTGACAAAGTAAAATAGTTAATGCTATACACTTTGTGTTAGATTCCATTGGGCATTGTTCATTATTGTTCTCTTGGTTAAGCTATATTTTTCATCCTCAAGAACCTGTGTTGTTGGAAAGGCTATATTGTGTTGTTATCCCTCTCATGATCCACATAAATTATTTTTGATAAAGGGAAAAACGGGTTTTACAGGGACCCAAAACCACCAAGTATACAACAAAAGAGAAAGGACTAAAAAGTCCAACAGAAAAAAATAGGCTGCACAAAAGGAAAACACCAAAACAAGTAGCAGCCACCCACAAAAGACCAAGAGGGTCAAACAAAAAAGCAACCGAAAAGCCAACAAAAATACCAACCACAACTAACCTAGAGTCTTCAAAACAGATTCAGTCTCAGCCTCCAAGTTCTGCATGTCCCGAACAACCTTCTTGAAGGTTTGAATCATCTACGGCATAGGAGGAGCCTTCCTCTTCAAATTAGCCCTAGTTCTCTTTGAAATACCAACATCCTCATCCTAGTTTTTATCATTGACCTCTTCCAGATCAACCACCAAAGACCCCTGTTGAGCTTTGTCCAATTTTTCAGTCATGGCATTGATGATGATGGCATTATGTCTTGCCATCCTATTTTTCTTCTTGGCTATAATTTTAACATTATTTTTCATTTTATCCAACTCAATTTCAACCCTTCTATCCATGCCCGCTTGGTTCTGGGTTTCTTTACTGGCACTATGATATTTTTGTTATGCCTCTTTCTTACCAAGCGTCGTAACCTTGGCTCCCATTTCTTCCAGTTTACTTTGAAGGGCCCAATTTTTTATTTTAAGCTCGTTGATTTCATGAAAGATCCATTTCAAAATTCTGAAATGGTCAACAACATTAGTCCTAGCTAAACCCAACACATCCACAATGGGTTCCCTTTCTAGGTTGAAGCAAGTTTTAGCAGGGTCAAAGGTTATAGGGGAGCCAATTCTAGCATCTCTGTCCAATGATGGGGTAGCAAAGGATGAAGTATTGTTAGCACTAGAATCCCCATAATCAAGAGAGTCTTTAGAGTACAACACAAGGTTTTTAACTGGTAGATTCTTACCAACACCTCTAGTTTTAAGGGTAGAACTTCCCGGATTAGGCGCAGTGCAAGCTTTCACAAAATGGGGGTTAAGGCTTTTCTTACCAATTTGGATAGAGGATGAGCTAAGGACCATCCTAACCGGGCTCAAATTGGGAAAATTCCCTGAGTAGTTGGGTTTGGTATCATCCTCCCCAGAATCATGAGTGGAATCCAAATTAGCAGGGGTAGGCATATTTTGGTAATGTTCAACAATTAACCTTGTAGTGGAAATGGTTGAGCAGGGAAAAGTGATAGTCATAGACCCTGGTGAAGTGACCATCCAAAGTAATGTACTCCATGATAGTACGAAAAACTTTTCTCCAGAGAGCTTTTATGGTATCGACTTCGAAGTAGTTGTTAGAGATTTTCACCAGTTTCAGTCTTTCCTTCTCTTTCTTTGGAAATCTGATGATAGCTTCATCAAAGAAAACCTTGTCCCTAAAAATTTGTGTCCATCAGTGGACATTCCAGTCACTTCAGCTATAAGGTTTTCATCGAGCTCAACTTTCCTACCAAAAAGGGTAAGTTCCCAATTTTTCCAATTCTTCTCAAAATGCTCAGTAGCCTCCTGATTAGACCCATGGAGTTTTTCTAGAAAAGGGAGTAAGCCCCCACTTTTTTACTTTGTTTCACGCTTTAGTATTTCTTGTATGCATCTCAAAGTTGTCTGGCTCAACTCTTTTCCTGTCTCCACCCATTTTGGCAAGCACAGTGGGGCAGAACAAAGATGAAATCCTTACTTGAAATGGTCCTGCCAAATCTAAGAGCCCACAAAACATGCCAGGTAATCTTACCGATTAAGTGACTAAGCTCAATCCCATACAATCTAATGATTGTGATGTAATTACCCTGTCCTATCATTATTAATGAGGTGACACACTTCTTTCCCATGTGATGCATCATAGTTCAATAAGGCCCATACATTAATGCTTAATTCACTAATATTTAGCCAAGTGCATTGTCCTTTGCTCCTAACCCCTTCATTCACAAAAAAATCTGCCACAACATTAGCTTCTGTATAGGTGTGTGAAATCTTTATATTATCAAACTTGGCTAGGGTCAGGATAGCATCATCAATCCAAGAATTAGTAGTCCATGAGGGGGGGACCTACCTAAAAGACAATCAATAATATTTTTGGAATCCCCTTCAAGCCAAAGTTTTTTAAAATTTAGACTATGGGCCAAATTTATAATATGAAAAGCTCCAGCAGCCTCAACCAGGTGATTGGTTTGAGATCCAAGGGGAGTGGCAGTCGTACCTAGAAAGTTGCCAAAGGAATCCCTTATGACTCTACTACAAGCCGCCGCGCTAGCATTACCTTTAGCTGCTCCATTGAAGTTGGCTTTGACCCATCTATTAGGCGGAAAAGACCAACAAACACCCTCTCTATCCTTCTTAGCTTGTTTAGGGGCACAGGGAAAATCAAGAATTATATTCAATTCCTTAGCAACCTTAAGATCATAGGACGAGTGAGACTATTTCTCAGAGTTGCTAACCTTCTGAGAGATAGCATTGACATTTTCTTTCAGAAATCAAATTATTTTAAATCAAAAACAATATCTGTCGGTGCGTCTTTATCTCTATAAATTATGTTGTTTCGTTCTTTCCAAAGACCCCCAGCAACATGAGGGAAAGAGAAATCCCACAAGTACCGCAGTATAGGATTGTGAGTCAGGGCTTTCCATTAAGAGAAGAAATCTTCAATAGACAAGGGAAAAACCCAGGATAGTTTCCAGTAACAGATTATTTTTTCCCAAATTGAGGCAGCAAAAGGATAGTGAAGAAACAAATGACGCATTGACTCTTCCTCCATCTTGCAAAGAAAAAATCTATTAGGTATTTGAAAGCCACTCTTGTAGAGGTTATCAACTATGAGCACCTTATTTTGGAGAAGGATCTAGAAAAAGATATTGATTTTAGGGACCAAATGTTTGAACCAAGCCTTCGACCAAAAGGGAAGAGAAGCCTAGAATGAAGTAAGCCTGGAAAAAGTAGACGAAATAGAATAATTGCACGAGGGTTCATCACTCCAAACAAGATGATCTTCCGTCTAATCATGGAAAAGTCTAACAACTAGCAAAGAAAACTGAATGGGAGCAAGAGTCTGACTGACAAGGCATAGATCCACCCATTTTCCATCCACATGATAGTCTTTCACATATGAGCCAAGAAGAGCTTTGCAACTCTCAACCCACCCGCTAAAGGAATCAATTTTTATAAGGGGCTCATTTTACAACCATCTATCCTCCCAAAATCTTGTTTTGTTTCCACTTCTAACTTGCCAACTCACTCCAGATTCAACAACTTTTCTTCTGTTAATCAAATTATTCCAGCAGGTTGAGCCTTTGGGAAGAAGATGGGATTCCTTCATAATTATAAGAGATCTATTACTCTCCAAATATTTTCTTGCTAGGATATCAGTCCATCCCCCTAAGGATGAAAATATTCTCCAAATTTGTTTAGCTAGAAGTATCTTGTTAACAATTCTAATTCTTCTAAGACCTAAACCTCTGGCCTTTTTCGGTATGCACACCAGATCCATGCTATTAAAGGCAGTATTTTTTTTTCTTCAACTCCCGACTAAAGAAATCTTTTTTGAATCTTTTCAATAGCAGCTGGGAACCTAGCAGGGATTTTGAAGAGGCTCATAGCATAAATCAGGAAATTCTGAAGAGTAGCTTTGAGGAGTTGTAGTATACCTTCTTGGCTTAACAGAGCTCCTTTTCAGCTAGCAAGCTTCTAACTGAACCTCTCAAGCAACAAAATCCAAAAGGATTCTAGGGGTTTAAGGCATAAGGGTAAGCCAAGATAGGTGGCAGGCAAGGACTCCACCCTGCAACCAAGGATTCTGGAAATTTTATTTTGTCTGTGAACAGGAGTGTTGAAGAAGAAAAAAGAGCTTTTTTTTTTATTAATCAGCTATCCTAATGCCCTCCCATACTCATCCAATAGAGATTTAAAAAAATTTCCCTCTAAGACAGAAGATTTTCCCAAGAGCATGGTATCATCAACAAATTGTTGATGAGAACAAATCAGATTGCTTGAGGACAGTTTAAGACCAAGAAGGGATCTATTATCGATCAACCTTATCAAATTTCTTCCAAGACTTTTAGCCATAATAGTGAATAAAATATGAGAAATAGGACCTCCTTGTCTTAGACCTCTGGAACTTTGGAAGAAAGTCATGGGAGATCCATTAACCATTATAGATATAGAAGCAGTAGACACAAGTTGTTCCACCATTTGAAGAACCCTGTTGAAAAACCAAAACACCTTTAAAATTTTAAACAAGAATTTCCAATCAACTGTGTCATAGGCTTTTGAGATATCAAGCTTTAACAGAAATCCTTCAGTCTTAGATTCAACCAAAGAATGGATATTATCATGCACTGTGACAATAGAATCAAGGATTTTTCGACCAAGGACAAATCCATTATGTTGAGGTGAAATCAGAGTGGGCAAGAGAATTAAGAGTCTAGAAGTCAAAACCTTTGAGATGATTTTATAGATCGAATTGTAGAGGCTTATGGGTCTGAAAGCCTCAAAGCTCATCACTCCAAGCTTCTTATGGATTAGAACCATAAAATTAACATTCAACTCTTTTAGGAGACTTCTGGATCCCAAAAATTCTTTAACATCATTCATCACATCTTCTCCAACAATCTCCCAGAACCATTGGAAGAAAAACATAGGGAACCCATCTAGACCCGGAGCTTTACTCCCATCAACGGAAAAACAACCTTCTTAACTTCCTCATTGGTAGGAATAGCAGACAACATAGAGTTATTTTCTTGATTGATCACATTAGGTATAGCCTCTATTAAATGATCTTGATCATTTTGGTTATTTTCATCATTCTCAGAAAGAAGATTTTTAAAGAATAAAAAAACATCCTTTCTGATGTCCTCCTCCTCCTCATGCCTAATACCATCCACTTCAATTTGAGAAATTATGTTAACCACCCTGTGTTTTGAGGCCGACAAATGAAAGTACCTAGTATTTTTTTCACCTGCAGATAACCATAAAGCTCTAGATCTTTTTCTCCATAACTCCTCCTCTTTTCCAATAATATCATGCATCTTAATAAGAAACTCATTATCTTTTTCCTTAATATCATTCAAATATCCTTCCTTCTGGATTTTGTTTTGAATCTCCCCCAGATCCATCTGAAGAACAAATTTAATCCTGAAAATGTTCCCAAAGGACTCTTTTTTCCATTTTTTTAGGTTGAATTTAACTTCGCTTAATTTTTTAGCCACTCTAAACATAGCTACACCAAAGCTACTTATATTCCACCATTTCCTAATTTCTTCTTTAAAAGAGGGATGAGAAAGCCACATTTTTTCAACTCTCAATGGGATATTTTTCTTCTTCTTTAAAGGCTCCACAAGAAAACTAATAGGGAAGTGGTCAGATCCAATTGATCCTAGAGAGGGATTTAAGAGAACAATAATAGTTAAATAACTAATGATTAGAGATTAAAGATCTATCTAATCTAACCTGGATAAGACCCATACCCTTTCTCTAATTCGACAAGGTATAGGAAGCTCCTTGCATATCTAGATCAATCAGCACTTAGTTGTTGATGAAGCTCTGAAGATCCTCTTTACTCTCCACATTGATCTGGGAACCTCCAATTTTTTATTCATTTAGTAAGGGAGTATTAATGTCTCCCATGACAACCCAAGACTCTCTCTCAAAAATCCTCCTAAAGGTGGCCAGCTCCATCCAAAAGGATTTTCCGAGACCTTTTCCATTGGGGGCATAGATATTTGACTGGATCCAGCTGAAATTATCCCTAATATAGGTGAATCTAGTAGCAATATGGTTCGTACCTTCCAAAATCAAATCCCATTTGATAATGTGACTATTCCAAAAGGTAACAATACCTCCAGATGCACCATTCAAGTTGTTTCCATGTGTACTACAATGCTGAAATAGTTTCATCTTTTCCACTTTTTCCTTTGACATTTTAGTTTTCTTAATAAGGAGAACATCAGGCTTGTGATCTCTAACAAAATTGCATAGAAAATCCTGCTTGTGGGGATTATTAAGTCCCCTAATATTCCAAGACATGATCTTCATGAGTTACCAAGGGAGTTGAGGCACTCTAGGATGGTTTTTTGAAAACCATCCGCAATATCCTGAAAACTATTATGCTCTCTTGTCCATTTAGTAGACTTTTTCCCTCGAGAATTCTTTGTTGCTCCACAATCTTCCTTTTCTTTTGATCTTGTAGAAATACCACTTGGAGTCTTCCATTGTTTCTTTTTCTTTTTCTTTTTCTTTGATAAAACCTCTTCTTTTTCAATCTCTTCTTGATTATATGTCTCTTTACTTGATTCCCATTCCTTATCAGTAAGGAGTCTTTGCTCCCAGGGTAATGTCTCCATGATGCCATTCAAATGGAAGGTTGAATAGTTTCTAGAAAGTTTAGTAGAATGGTCATGATTATCGTAGGAGTCCTTAACTAATTCCAAGGAATTAGGATCCGTAAAGTGATCTACACCCAAAGGAAAAAAAACCTGCAGAGGAAGGGAGTAGAAGAGGGATGTTTAGCTCCAAGGACAACCCTTGGATAGGAATATCCTCCAAACCAGGGATCCCATCTATTTTCTCAACTGGGCTCAACTCTTGGGATAAGGGGCTAGCTTCCTGACTCTGCTTCTCTTCATCAACCGTCTAATCCTCACTAGCTTCTTTTTCCTTAGTTGTTAAGGTATTCTCAAAATCCTTACACTGTAGTTCCTATGGAACCTCACCATTATTTCCCATATCACCATTAGCCTTATTTGAATTGATTTGAACATTAGAATCTTTATTCTCAAGACTTTCTCCTTCTGATTTCTTTCGCCATACAGATTTCAAAGAACCAGCTAGTTTCTCTTTCTCTTTGGTGGCATTTAAAGGACATTTCTTAGCCCAATGCCCAGATTTTCTGCATTTGAAACAAGCAAAAGGGAAAGTTTCAAACTCTATGTCATGCGACTAGGATCCCAGCTTCGATCAAATCTTGATTGATGAGGGAAGGTTAGCATTCTAAGAGACCCCTACACATTCTTGCAAATACGAACCTCTTTCTAGCAGCTGTCATAAAATTGATAGAAATGATATCTCCAAAGGAGCTCGTAATACCATAAAAGACATCCTCATTCCAATATTCTAGGGGAAAGCCCGAGAGTCTAACCCGTATTGGGAAATTCTAAAAAATAGAGTCCAAGAGGTCCAGATTAGAAGACCATTTCTTTAGAGCCAAGGATGATTTCCCTATAACCCATGGACCACCACTTCTAACTGCCAATATATCCTCTATGCAAGTGAACTCAAATGCAAAAAATCCCTTTTGGAGTGTTGCTACTGAAACATTTCCATTAGTTCTCCATTTTTTTTTGACAAACTCCCTGACCACTTCAATGTTTGGTCTAGGGCCCATAAATTTCCCCACCAGGGTTCTTTCCATTAAAGCAATATTATGATCAATTAACAGATCTAGCACAAAAATAGAAAACTTACCTTTTTCAAGGTTAGAGATATTTTCCACAGGAGGGAAAGATGACTTTCCATTTGGCTTTACCCCAAACAGAGAGGTCCAGGGTTTTCAATTGCCTCCAATGTCGCCAGTGGTCCCCACCACACCTTTGGATTTTTCATTTTTTTTACCGGCAGGGGAGCCCACAGGATTAGCCGCCGAAATATCCTTTCCTCCGGATCCACAGGATTTTCTTTCCAGAATCCGCATCATCCGGATCATCCTCACCTTGCCTCTTACTCAATCCCAACACCTGTTTCACCTGTGATTTCTCAGATCCTGCCTTGCCTCCATTTCCAACTCTTGATTTTTCAAAATTCTTCTTTTCCCACCTGTGCTCGTGCTCGTGTGCCTCCATCACTCTTGGGCCATATTCTCTCATTTTCAATACACTCCTATTCAAAAAACTCTATTCTCTCAATTTTTAATAGCATGTTGTTGAGAAAAGATCAAAAAGTTTATTGATTATTGTTCTCTATATTAGGCTACATTGTTTTATTTTTGATAGGGTGTTGTTGAAGATGCTATATTGTTCCAATTTTTTATAAGGTCCTGTTGATAGAAGAAAATATTATTTTTTAAAAGAATTATTGTTTCATTTATGGTTGGGTTATATGGTTATCGCTCTGCATGGGCTCTATGGCTATATACAAATCTACACAAGGAAATTTAATATTGTATCATTTATGGCTTTCATTCTATGGAAATGGTTGCAATATATTAAAATAGTTTGTTTTTTCTTCCATAATGCACTCTAATTGTTGTTTGGTAGCTTTGGCTATATTCCCTCATTTGCAATGCATAATAAAATAGTTAATATTATAGAGTTGTGCTTTGGTTGCTTTTGATGGATCACTATTGGGGAAAGTATTTGTGAATGTGCATGTTTCTAATTTCTATTTATTTTTACTTTTGCACCATATTTTATATTTACAACTAGCAAATTCTAGATATTCATCCAATCCATACTATAGTAAAATAGCTTGTCTTATACAATTTATGTTAATATACGGTTGCATCCTTGATTTGGTGCGCTGTACTAGTCTACATCTTCCCGTATGTTGATTATTCTTTTACAATTTATCTTTCTCACTACAACATATTCCTCATTGTCACTTTCTACCTTACACTATGTTATTTCATGTCCAAATTGTTTGTTGCATTCCCTATTCTGCAATGTTCTATACAATAAGTATGTATCTACTACAGTATACATACATATGTTCACATAGGCGAGACACATTGTCCACCACTACAGTCAATGTAGCACTATGTCAGTATCTTGTTTGCATTTGCTTCGAGATATACTAAACTCTGCCACCCTCAGTGTTTGCATGTCTCTTACCTTTCATGTTCATCTTTACCTATCGGCTCATTATTGTGTGTTACTACATGGAACTGCTAGTTTAGTTTGTATGAAAAGGATCTATTTTATCATAAGTTTTCTTTTAGGTATAATGATAATTTCATGTTATGCATATAGTTGAAAATGGCATGTTTAAACTAACAAATGAAATAGATATAGATACATCCAATTCTCTTATATACATATCTATACATATAAAAATGGAAATTAAGAGTATTAATTTTATTTTACATTAAGATAAAATAATATTGTAATCATCTATATTTTATATTTAGAAAAAATATCGATCTTCAGATATTGACATTGAGAAATACATTTAAAGTTTTCTTCTTTTTTATATATAATGATTAACAAAAAACTTATTTAGGTTCCTTCTAAATCCCATTTCTTGCAACAATTATGTAAATTTTTAAATAATTTCAATTTGTACTCTAAGTTCTATGTTATTTTAACTAGTTGTAACATGCATTGAGTAAGCTTAAAAATAAAATATTGATTAAAAATAAATATAATCATTATTCAAAGATTTTGTATCTATATAATATTCATCTATATTTTTATATTAATCCAAAAATAAAAAATACAATTATGAATGACACACATTAGATATTCAAAAAAACATTCCATTAAGAAAGGAATTTAAATATTTCTTGTTTTTATATAACAATTAAAATATGTAACATTTTCCCCGCCATGTAACCCTAGAGGATAATGAAAACACAACAGAAGCATAACATTTTTTTTTTTTAAGTGTAATAAATATCAAACAAAGTGAACTACTCTTAACACATGTATCCTGTAAGGTACGCGACAATGCTTACATTCCCATAACATAAAAAAGTAAACTAATCCATAGCATATAAATAATACTCATGCAATAAATAAAATACATCCAAAATATTAAACTTATCTCATTAGATACAAAGTACATTAAAAAATCATTCATAGAATTGCATTTATTCAATATAACAATTACAAAGCTCATTTCCAAAATGAGGAAGATCATACAATAATGTTAAATTTACAATGATACAAGAATCCTCCTCGAATAAAAATGAAGAGTAGGGGTATGTGCAGGATCATAATGGAATAAATAGGCCCCTAAGTGGCGAAAAATTTAGAAAAATCAGAGTTAGGCAACTTGACATAAAAATTTGAATAAGTTATCTATATTATTTTAAAATATGTAAGAACATAATCTCTAGCAAATTGAAAGTAGCTTCTAAACTACTAGGTTTATTTAAAAAAATAAAAAATTTATTTGGTGAAAATTTGAAATTTCAATGCAGTAGTACTTAAATTTCAAAGAAAAAATAAGTGTCTGTTTGACCACCCTCACTACAATAAAATGATAACATTTTTATATAATATTTTAGATATCAGTAGAGGACTCATGTCCCGATGTGATGCATTTTTTTTGTAATTTTTTTCCATGTAAATAATTAATTATGATTTTTTTATTACAACTTTCAAAAAATATAAAAATTCATATGTCTGACCATCTTAACTTGGTCAAAACTTCATGAAATTCATGTTTTTTTTTAATCCTATATTATGCAAAGCATAGAATGTGACACATTTTTTGGATTCAAAAAATGTGATATCGTTTGAAAGCTATAGATGTTTTTCAATCAGCCTATCATTAAGGACTTTAGTCGTAATTCAAATAGAAAATGAATAATAATAATTTTTTAAATTCAAAGTAAAGCATAATTTGTATTGGTGGAAAGCTAAGATTCTCCTTTAAAAACCCTTTTCATTTCATCAATTTTGGGTTAAAAAAAAGTTGTCAGCCACATGGTCCATCATATCACTTACATATTGCCACTTTTTTTCCCATCATGATCCTGGGCATACCCGTAGTACATATATAAAGTATCTAGCTGATACAAAAGAAAATAAGGAATAGTGCAAAGCAATAGTTACTCGAGAGTTCTTCAATTTGGAAGATCCTACCATCATGAACATAAAATGGGGGCCCAACAGTGTAAGGTGCATGTTCCACCCAACCAAGTGGTACCCAAAGGCCCACCCCACGTGCTAGGAGATAGTAAAAGGTCTTCCTAGGAAAAACAACCTCTAGACACAGGAAAATCTCAAGACTAAACTACACAAGTACAATACATAACATGAAGGTTACATTTCTTCTAGAGTAAAAGAATCAAGTATATCAACTACACAATACATACTGTTGTTATAAGAGGAGAATCAAACATAATTTTCTATGGGTTACCTTGGCGTAACCTTCATAGGCTACCAGAACCCCATCCTGGGTTACCTTGGCTGCCTCTAATGGCCATCAGACCCCCATACAAACTATGATTTTCATCTCACTTCAAGCCTAAACAAGCACTTGAGCCATGAGAGAGGAATTCATTATCTTTATTATTGTGAGAGTTATCTACTCCCTTAATTATTTTTATGTTATCACTTGATTAAACCCTTAGTGAGTTACTATGTCACCCCTTTGGTGTTAGACTCCTAATTGAGAGCCACTCCCCTACCAACAACACAAGGATCTAATCCATAACCAAGGGTTAACAAAGTGCACAAAAACTGATAATAAATATCAACCATACTGCAAGAGGAAACACATCCCATTCGTAGTAACCGAGTGTTTAAACGAAATCTAAACCAAGTGCACTACCCAAGGTAAATCAAAGGGTTGAACTACAAAAAACAACAACCCTCACATAAAATAACATCATCTGGAAGACTTACAAAACCACAACTAACCAATTTCCCAATGTCCTAATGACAATAATGTTAATGCAACCAACTCGAGGAAACATCATATTAGTCATTGTGTTTTCCAATGATAAAAGTTGTTGATAAGACCATATATGATATATTTGCACCTTAAACTTAACTTTGATCTTAATATTATTAAGATGCAAGACACTTACGAACCATTCAAATTATTAGAATATTCACTAGATGTATTGGTAAAATATCACATAACATTTCAAATTTTTGTTTTTTTTTTACCTCCCAAATAATTCTCATATTTAGAATCTTTTTTTTATAAATAATGATTACTTCTCAACTTAAATTTAAATTTCCTTGTAACTTTATTAACTATTTATTATTAAAAACAATTACTTAAATATTTAATATTATATAAAGAATATATTTATTCATTTTTAATACCCATATAAATAGAGGCTACCCTTTTACATATAAATTTACCTATAAAAAGGTTTATCTTTAAAGGTAAATAATATCTAATTCTCTATTCTTTAAAAAAGAGGGCTTTTTCCTTAAAGAAGATTCCATGAGATTATGTTTTATTCCTAAATCTTAAGGCCTTTAAAAGTAAACATTCATTTTATTAGAAAAAATAGTGAGGAAACAATGGGAGAAGAAACTATTTTTTTTTCATTCGCACGTATCGCAAGAAAAATCAAATTCTCATACCAAGTGTTGGACAAAAGGCCCAAACGGGATTGAAGGAGCATTGGGAAAATTACAAATCCTGTTTCCAAAGTAATTGAAATACATATTCTGTCGAAAAGACCAGGAATACAAAGTGAGCCCAATACTTACCTCAAGTTCATTTAAGGAAACTAAACGCTAGAACAAGATTTTGATCTTTCAGTGCAAAAAATTAAAGGGACAAATAAAGTGAATCTTGAGCTACATAACATGATGTTAAAAGGAAAAGAAGATAGAAGTAGCAACTGCACCAAAGAGAAGCACACAGACCAAAAAAAACTTTATGGAAACAACATAACCAAGATACGAGGCCGAGTAGACTATGTATTGATAATAAATGGCAATGAACCAAGCCAACTACATTACATGAAGCAAGAAATTCTGCATTTGATACGCTATTTTGAAGCTTATCGTTCTATTCTTAAAATTGGACTGGAGCTACGTGATATTCTTCCAAACAATTCTGCATATCTTCCTCGAATTTATGCTTGTATTTAATTCAGTATGAGAGCCATATTTGGTATATACCACATGCCTTCATATCACTTGCTGCAATAGACAAGGAGTTAGAACAGTCGAGCAACATTGGGATTGGGACTAACAATGCATTGCAAAGATGGAATTTATAATGAGATGGTCAAGTAATTAATGGAACGATAATAATGCAAAGTTTCAGGAAGAAATAACATGGAATTGACAAGATCATTCCGTGAATGGAAAGCGAGTAAGGGAATGACAGGGTATTATAGCAAAGGAAGAAACAACCTCCACTGAAAAGGAAACGACACACAAGAACAGATAGTTAAAAGTGAAACAACATCATAACGGTGATGCCAACATAGTAAGACCATGGATTGAATAGAAAAATCATAGCAATAGCCGCAGATATAAAGATTGAAATATCGATAGTATCGGCCCAAAAAATGGAACATTTCAAATCTTGAGTAAAGAGGAAAAAGAAACCAATCAAGAAAATAATCTACGCTGGCAAAGGGAACATTTAATAGGAACAGTTGTATTCCCTGATTAGAGCAACCCATTCAGTAATCTATAACAGTATGAGCAGGTACAAAAGACATTAGAGATTCAAAGAAATACAGAAACCAAAGGATAGAAATTATCAAGAAGCTATGAACGAAAACCGTAGCGCAACATCTTCTTTGCGAAACTCAAACCAGAAATTAAAAGGTCGTGAAAGAACACAAAAGCCATGGTACAAGGCAAGAAATTGGCAGTAACCGACAATTTTACTATTATTAAACCAAGCAAGGAGGGTTTCAACAAGATCTCCTTAACGATTAAAAAGGAATAAAGCTATAGATATCTTAATAAAAATGAAACACATTTCGAAGACTTTTCTTAATGGAAATCACCGGAAAAGAATGTTGATCATCAAGAGAGAAAAATGTAATGCCGAGATAAATAATGAGGGCTGATATTATGCATGAACAAGTTCACAAGATAAAGGTTGAAGTTAAAATATTAAATTCGTAGTATTTATCCTTCTACAATTCCTATTATCAAATTTCATATTCTTGGACACGGGTTTTTATTATGAAAAGAATGTGTTATCAACTACAACTGCTAATTTAAAAAACAAGAGAAAGCAATGGGCGGGACTGTGGAGCATGGGTGGGAAAAGCGGGATTTTGAATCTCTGAACAATGGAGCAGGCCATGGAGCACAATTTGAAGAATATTAGGCAGAATTGGCACATGTTTCGAGCAAGGAGAAAGGTTAGGATGAATCTGTTGAGAAGGACATCAAAAACAAAATTCAGGTGGACCTAGGAGGAAAGAAAAATCTAGGGGGTCCCCTGAAGGACAAAAAGGTGAAATTTCCAATGAAGTGGTAGGGACCGCTGATAGGGAAGGAGCAAAGCGCAAACCTTGGTCTTCGCTGTTTGGTGTTAAACCAAATGGTAAATCAATTTTTCCTCCAGTGAGTAATTTTTTTGACCCAATAAAAGGTAAGTTTTTCATCTTTGTGCCTGATGCGATTATTGATCATAATATTGCTTTGATGGAAAAATTCTTGGTTGGAATTTCATGGGCCCTAGACCAAATGTTGAGGTGGTTAGGGAGTTTTTCAAAAATAAGTGGAGAACCAATGGGAAGGTTACAGTGGCTACTCTTCCTAAAGGTTTCTTTGCCTTTGAGTTCACCTACAAGGAGGATATTTTGGCTGTGAGGAGTGGTGGACCTTGGGTCATAAGAAAATCTTCCCTGCCCCTCAAGAAGTGGACCTCTCGTCTGGATCTCTCTAACTCTATTTTTGAGAATGTTCCATTTTGGGCTAGACTCCTAGGGCTCCCTCTGGAATATTGGAATGAGGAAATTTTCAATGGAATTGCTAGTTCATTTGGAGAGCTCCTGTCTATTCACCTTATGACAACAACAAGAAAGTGGTTGGTGTTTGCTCGAATCTGTGTGGGAGTTTCACAAAATGCTGACCTCCATTCTTCAATAGATATTTAGTCAATGTTGGGAACCTGGATGCAAACTATAGAGTTTGATTACATTCCCTTTGCTTGCTTTAAATGTAGAAAAATGGGGCATTGGGCTAAGAAATGTCCATTAAATGCCAGTAAAGAAAAAGAAAACCACTAGTCTAACCCTATGACTATCTGGAGAAAGAAATTTGATGGAGAAGGACAAGCAAGCAATACCAATACCCTTAATGAGGAGTCTGGAAGGAAACATGAAACTTAGAGAAATACCCCTGACTTTAATGATGAAACATAACCCAAGGATCCTAATGTGTAGAAGAGTCACCAAACAGGGGTAGAAGATATTGTTGGTCCTAAGGAAGATGATGAAAAAACCTTGGAGAGTGTGGAGGAAGGTAAAAGGGATGAGGACTTTGTTTCCTCTACTCTTAAGGTCTTATCAGAAGGCAAAGAAAATGGGTATCATGGACTAGAAGATATTCCTATCTAGGGTCTATCTCTAGATATTGGCATACCTATCTTGAATACTACTTTTGTAGAATGTTCTCCTTAGAGTGACCCTCTTAAACTTGGGGAAAAAACAACTCTAAATTTTGTCAAGGACACCTTTGAGAATCCGAGCCAGAACATCAAACTTTCAAGTGATAATCTGAACCAGCTTAGGAATGGCCAGATGGACACCCTCCCTTGGGAGCAAAGAAGAATGTATGATAAGGAATGGGAATCTAGTAGAGAGATGGAGAGCCAAGGGTATGTGCGGGATCATCATAGAAAAAACAGGCCCTTAAGTGGCAAAAAATTTAGAAACATCAGAATTAAGCAATTTGATGTAAAAATTTGAATAAGTTATTTATATTATTTCAAAAATATGTAAGAAAAGAATTTGTAGAAAATTGAATGTAGTTTCTAAACTACTAGGTTTGTTAAAAAAAAAATCTATTAGGTGAAAATTTAAAATTTCAATGCATCAGTACTTAAATTTCAGGGAAAAAATAAGAAGTGGGTGTCTATCTGACCACCCTAACCATAATAAAATGATAATATTTTTTTATAAGATTTTAAATATAAGTGGAGGACTCATGTCCCGATGTGATGCATGTTTTTTTGTAATTTTTTTCCATGTAAATAATTAATTATTATTTTTTTATTACAAATTTTAAAAAATATAACAACTCGTATGTTTGACCACCTTAACTTGGTCAAAAATTCATGAAATTATTTTTTTCCTTTTTTAATCCTATAGTATGCAAAGCATAAAATGTGATATCGTTTCAAAGCTATAAATATTTTTCAATCAGCCTATCAATCAAGACTTTAGTCATAATTCAAATAGAAAATGAATAATAATTACTTATTAAATTCAAAGTAAAGCATAATTTATATTGGTGGAAAATTGAGAATCTCCTTTAAAAACCCTCTTTGTTTAATCAATTTTAGGTAAAAAAAGAGTCATCAGCCACATACCCATCATATTGCCACTTTTTGGCCCATCATGATCCTGCACATACCCCCAAGAAGATATTGATTATGAAGAAGTCCTCTCTCATTCGAAGAAAAAGAAGGAGAAAAGAAAACATCAGAATACTCTGAGTGGAGTTGTTACCAGGACAAGAGCAAAGGTGGATTGTGGAGCTACTAACTTTAGCCAAGGTAGAAGATTGGGTAAATGGCAGAGAGAGCATGAAAGCTTTTAGGATATAGTAGATGGTGTTCAAAAGACCATTCCGGAGATTCTCCAATCCCCTGGTAAGATATGAAGATTATGTCTTGGAATATAAGAGGGCTCAATAGCCTTCATAAGAGGGATGTTTTGCACAATTTTGTTAGGGATCATAAACCTGATATATTCCTCATCCAAGAAACTAAAATGTCCAAAGAAAAGGTGGAGTAGATTCAAATGTTTCGGAACTGTGGGATCCAAGGAAATAGTTCAAATGGTGTGTCAGGAGGAATTGCAACCTTTTGGAACTAGAACCTCATTAAAGGGGAACCATTGCTGGAGAGCAATAATCATGTGGCTACTAAATTCACAGATATTAGAGACAACTTTAGTTGGATTCAATCGAATATCTATGCTCCCAATGGGAAAGGAGCTAGAAAATATTTGTGGAATGAGATCTCTGCTTTCTGCACGATTTTGGATAATGACCACTAGGTGGTAATTGGCAATTTTAATACTCCCATTCTAAATGAGGAGAACTTTGGAGGCTCTCAGGTGAATTAGGAGAGTAAATCTAATATTTTTTACTTAATCAGCAATAAAGAGTTGATTGACATGGAATTGCAAGGGGCCTAGTATACATGGTCGAATAGAAGAATTGGTAACTTATTCAAGTCAGGTTAGATAGAACTCTAATTTCTCATCGGTGGCTTATAAGCTATTTCTGCTCTCTTAAATCTCTCTCTAGAGTAGGGTCAGATCACTTTCCCATAAGTTTTGTGGTAGATCCTATAAAGGTGAAGAAAAAATTTCCCTTTAGAGTTGAAAGAATGTGGTTGTGCCACCCTGTTAGTTTTGATGAAAACAAGAAATGGTGGAATATTGATGTTTCGGGTACTGTTATGTTTAGAATTGCTAAAAAATGAGAGAAGCCAAACACAATTTAAGAAGCTAGAAAAAAGATTCCTTTGGAAACATTTTTGGTATTAAATCTGAACTTCAATTGGAGCTTGTGGAGATCTAAGACAAAATTCAGAAGGAATGATACATTGAAAATAATAAGGTTAAAGAAAATGAGTTGTTGGTGAAATTGCATGTCATAATAGCTAAAGAGGAGGAGTTCTGGAGGTAGAGATGAAGGGTGTTGTGGCTTTCAGGTGGAGATAGAAATACTAGGTACTTCCATTTATCTACTTCTAAACATAGGGCTTCCAATAGAATCTCTCTCATAGAAGTTAATGGTATGCTATTTGAGGAAGAGGAGGACATCAAAAAGAAAGTTGTCATCTTCTATAACAACCTTCTTTCGGAAAATGGGGAAATCAATCAAAATGACCAAGACTTTTTATTAGAGGCTATCCCTAAGATTGTTGAGAGGGAAGATAATGAAAAGCTTGCAGCCATCCCCTCTAAGAAGGAAATCATGAAAGCTGTCTTTTCTTTTGAAGGAAATAAGGCCCCTGGGCCTGATGGATTTCTTATGTTCTTTTTCAATGGTTTTGAAAAATTGTTGAAAATGATGTCATGAATGTTGTTAAGGAATTTTTTGGATCTGAAAGGCTCCTTAAGGAACTAAATGCTACTTTTGTGGTCCTTATTCCTAAGAAAGGAGGGGCTATGGAGTTTGAGGCGTTTAGGCTCATTAGTCTTTGCAACTCTTTCTATAAAATCATATCTAAGGTTTTGACTTCAAGGATATTTTCTATCCTTCATTCGTTAATTTCCCCTCAGCAGAATGGTTTTGTACCTAGAAGGAAAATATTAGATTCTATAGTCATAGTCAATCAGAATATCCATTCACTTGTGGAATATAAAACTAAAGGGTTTCTTCTGAAGCTAGATATATCCAAAGCTTATGACCATGTTGATTGAGAGTTTTTATTTAAAATTCTAAGGGTGTTTGGTTTTAGTAGCAGATTCATTCAGTTGGTGAATCAGTTGGTTACTATGGTTTCCACATCTATTATTGTGAATGGATCTCCTTCCAGATTCTTTCAAAATTCAAGAGGTTTAAGATAGGCTGACCCTATCTCACCTCTTCTATTCACAATAATGGTCGAAAGCCTAGGAAGGAATCTTAAAAGATTGATTGAATAGAGGTATCTTGCTAGTCTTTGTCCTTCTTCCACTAATTTGATTTGTTCTCACCAACAGTTTGTTGATGATACTATGCTAATGGGAAGATCTACGGTGAATGATGCTAAGACTTTGAAAAAAACTTTGGACATGTATGAGAAGAGGTGATCCCATAATAGTGGTTTACAATTTTTGGCCAAACTGGACACTGAGATTATTATTTTTAACTAAATATTCACATTCGGGCACCTATAGCGGCTAAACTGTGAGGAATTTGAAGATGGTGCAAACTAGAGTCTCATCAAATTTTGTCTGTAGATTCTAAACATATTTTTTTCAAAAAATTTGGAATCAAATTGCACTTCTTTTTCCATCTCCCACGAAAAATTGATTTTTTTCAGAAAACAACATTTTTAAAAAGTGACGCACACCGTATAACACATAAATTTTTTTCCATGAAGGATAAAATTCTAATTCTTTCAAATTTAGATTTGTAACTCTGATATGTAGTGATTCCACTTGGTTAGATAGTTTTTTATTGAATATTTTTTCCTTAATCAAGTTTCAAAGTCAAACGAATTACAATTCAGACACAACGCGACCGTATAACGCGTAACTTTTTCTGTATATGTCAAAATTTAATTTAAGTTTTTTTGTTGGATCAAGGACTTCAATATCTGGTGCACTCATATTTTTCAATTTTTTTTTTGATAATCTTCTATTTTTCCACATGTGAAGAACAAAGAAATTCATTTTCGATGAAAAACCTATGTTTAATAAAACTTAAAAAACAAATATATAACAAAACCAAAACATATTAAAATTATATTCATTTGATAGCTTGTTCTGAGGAATACCATAATCATTTAAATAAATTTTAAATAAATTCATTTGATCCCCCAAAAGCTAAATCAAAAGTGATTTTTTATCAGCATTTTGATAGGTGTAAAGGAGACGCATTCATAGGTATGGTTTAAAACTAGCGAGGTTCTATCCAAGGGGGTTTGATCTAAGGTGATTTGATCAAACCCTCGTCAATTGGAATCCTTAAAATGGAACTTTTTAAGGCTTAAATCATTATATTTTCTAAAAATATGTGATTTCAGCTAAAATTCGTTCCTCTCAGGAATTGTAAACCACTATTATGACAGCAAAGGCAACTGGGCAGATGGTCAACAGACAGAAGAGTTCCCTTTTTCTCTTCAATACCCCTAGGCATAGACAGGTCAAGATTGCAAGAATCCTTTGTTGCAGAGTGGAATCCTTACCTTCTTCTTATCTTGGACTTTTGTTATGCCTTAAACCTCTAGATTCCATTTGGTGTTTGTTGGTTGACAGGTTTAGAAAGAAGTTCACAGGATGGAAAGAAGCTCTTTTGAGCAAAGCTGGAAAAATTCAACTTCTTAAAGCTTCTCTCCAAAACCTCCTAGTTTATTCTTTAAGCCTTTTCAAAATTCTTGCTAAATATGTTGAGGCCATTGAAAAGATCCAAAAAATATTTCTTTTGTCTAGAGTGGAGGAAAGAAAGAGAATGCCTCTTATAGGGTGGGATTTGGTTTGTAGACCGAAAACCTTTGGGGGCTTAGGTCTTAGAAAAATCAGAATTATGAATAAGACTCTTCTAGCCTAACAAATATGGAGATCCTTCTTGTCTGGTGGAGAGTGGAAAGACATTTTAAGAAGTAAATATATGGCCAACCATATGTCCCTCAATGCTTTGTTGGACTCTCCTATCCTAACTCGCGGCTCAGCTTGCTAGAATGATATGATTTCTAGTAGAAAATTTTTGGAATCAAGGATAGGATTGCACATTAGAAGTGGCAATCAAGTGATATTTTGGGAGGATAAATGGATTTTTAAGGAACCCCTCATCAAAATTGAAAGATTCAATAGATGGACTGAGTAATGTAAAGCTGCTTTAGGGGAGCTTGTCAAAGATTATTGGTATGAAGGAGACTGGGTGAACTTATGTGTGATTATTCAAGAGTTGGCTCAACTTCAATCTTCCTTAAAGGCTATCAGGTTGGGACAAACTCAGCAGGATGGTATTCTTGTTTGGATGGACAACCCTTCAGGTAACTACTCTGTCTCTTCAGTTGTCTCTTTGTTGTCCCTTTATCAATCTCTCCCTCCCTTTTGGTCAAAAGCATCGATAAAACACTTGACTCCTAAAGTTAATATCTTCTTTTAGATTATGCTTTAGAATAAGGTCCTCACAGTGGAAAATATTTGTAAACAAGGATTTCAAATCCCCAACAGATGTTACCTTTGCAAGTGTGAGGCAGAATCAGCTAACCACTTGTTTCTCCACTACCCATTTGTTTCCATAATCTAGGGAAAAATATTAGCCCTTTGGAATATCTCTTGGGTGTTTCCCCAGTCTATTGAAGATTTATTTTTACAATGGAAAGTTCCTACTCAAAATCCCTTCATTCGAAGGTTATGGGAATTTATTTTCCCTTTTGTTGTTTGGGGATTGTGGAAAGAATGTAATAACAGACTTTTCAAGGATAAAGAGATGTCGGAGAATAATTTCTTTAAAAAAAAATTAGTCTTATAAAGGAAATTTTAAATGTGATTCCCCAAAAAAGCTCTTAACCTTGAAGCAGTGGTGTGTACTCCCTATAATGATAGCAAAGGATTGGAATATTAAAGTGGATGTTTCTATTGCATCCAAGCCAACCAAGAAAAGTAGGGAGGGTGTGTGTTGGACCTTTCCTCTAAATGGCTTTTCTAAGGCCAACGTTGATGGCGTTGCAAAGGGAAATTTGGGTATGGCCGGAAGTGGAGGTTTGTTAAGGGACTCAAATGGTAATTTTATGTCGGTTGTGACCATCCCTTGGGTCATCAAACCAACCATGTGGCAAAGGATATAGAGATTTTCATGTTTTAAAGTTAGCTTATAATTTGAATATAAAAAATTTATGGCTTGAAGGGGATTCTAAAAATATCATTGATTGTCTCTTAGGAAGGACCCCCACCCTCTTGGTCGATAAAGAATTGGATTGATGAAACAAATCCGATTCTAGACAACTTCGATAAAGTAAAAGTCTCACACGTCTATAGGGAAGCTAATAGTGTGGCAGATTACTTTGCGAATGAAGGGGTAAGGAAGCAAGGATTGAACATGTGGAAAAATTGTAGGGACTTGAGAGCTAAAGTCAAGGCCTTACTAGATTATGATGTTACACATGGGAAAGAGGAAAATACATTTAATAATTAAAGGGAAAGGGGCTAAGTACATCAAAATCAAGAGATTTGATGGGGCCGCATCATATTAATTAGTTGGGAAGAAGAAGTGGCACGCTTTGTGGGTACATTGGAATGGTTTCATAAATTTGCAATAGGTTCTCGACACTCATAGATATTCCAGTAAGGTGCAAATGAAAATGGGAGGGATAGGAAAAGAGTTGAGCCAAAGAGCTATGAGGTGCACACAAGGGTGGGTTGGCCCCATTTCTAGAAAAACTTCATGGGCCTGATTTTATGGCCACAAACTATTTTGAGAAGAACTGGAACAATGATGAAATAATCCTCTTTGGGAGAAAGGTGAAACTAGATGAGAAAATTATAGGGGAGGTGACTAGAATTTCCACTGAGGGTGTGAATTTTTATCATCACAAAAGGTTTTCTGATGAGGCGGTAATCAAATTCCCTAAGAAGGATAAGGAGAAATTGAAACTGGTTAAAATTTCCAATAGCTATTTTGAAATTGACACCATCAAGGCATTGTGGAGAAAGGTGCTTCATTTTATTATGGAGTATATCACCCTGGATGAGAGATTCACGAGAGTTTATGGTCATCATTTTCCCATTCTTAACCACTTCTGCCTTAAAGTACGGATTTCTTTGCCTCACTATTTGTTCTGTTCATTGAGTAATAGCCTTGAGGACCATAAGAAAAATCTCAGGAGATACCCTATTCTTCATCCTAGTCTTATTAGGTTAATATATGAACACTATCAAAGCATGTCAGCTTTATCCAAACTTGTTGCCTCTACGACATCTAAGGACTGTGACATGGACAGTGGGGGTTTGAAGAATCAGACTTACCAGGAGAGAATTGTTGAAGCTCACCCATCCTCTGAGTTGTTTGGTAAGAAACCCCAACTTGGTAAAGTTACCCTGGGACCTACCCCGACTACCTTGTCCCCTTAAAGAATCCCGCTCTCAAGGGCTCCCCTACCAACAAGTTGGTTTCCTACTCTATAGACTCTTTGGAGGACAAAGCTGAGAACCTTGAAGTTAGCATAAATTTTGTGCCTTCCCTTCCTGCCTCTTTCAGAGTTGATAGTACCAGATTTCCTAGCTCCCCCAATTGGAATGATGTTAACCTCATCTTAGACCAGGTTCAGTCTGGCGATATTATTTCCTCTGCAAGAAATGGTGTTGGTGACATTTTTAAGGTTTTGAAATGGGCCTATCAAGAAATTAATGATCTTAATCAAAGAAATAGGGCACTATATAGCAAGTTGGAGGAACTAGAACTGAAGTTGGCCACTCTCAACAATGAAGAAGGAAAATGGAAAATGAATATTATTGGAATGGGAGAAGGTGACATTGAGGGTAAGTACAAGACCCTAGAAGCTGAAATGGTCAAAATAAAAAATAACATGAAAACTATTTTGGAACAAAACCATAAAATGGCTAGGCACAATGCCATCATCATCAATGCAATGTCTAAAATGTTGGAAAAGATGCGGCAGGGCTCGCTGGTCATTGACCTAGAAGAGGACAAGGATAAAAGAAAGAACAAGGACCAAGGTATTTCGAAAAGGACCCATGCCAACCTTAAGAGGACAGTGCCTCCTACTACCTAGATGGTTCAGATTTTAAAGAGGGGGGTTCAAGATATGAACGATTTGGAAGCTAAGATTGCAGATTTATTAATGGCCCAAATTTAGTTGTTGTCGGCGTTTTGTCTAGTTTTTTGGTTTTGTGGCCTTTGCTGGCCTTTTTGGTGGCTGTGGACTTGTCTTGTTGATTTTACAATGTTTCTCCTTTTGGTGTCTTTAACAATCTTATCTTTTTTTTGTAAATTTTTTGGTTTTGAGTTCTTGTAAAACCTGTTTTTTCCTCTTTCAAAAACTACAACTGCTAATTTCACAACTACGCCAATTGCTTACTTTGATTTAGCCAATTCTAGGATAATGTAGACAAATAGTACAATAAGAATGCAAGGATTGCAAAGTAAATATGGTGCAACCAAATCTAGTGTAGATGCAAACAAACTAGCAAATCATTCGTGCATCCTAACTACAATAATATAAACATACTTCCTAATTACAAAAGAGTCCTTTGTTCCCAACCTGCAAGTCTTAACAATCAAACTAGATTAGCATAAGTGATTGTATTTTCATAAATCTATTAATTCTTCTAGAATTCTTGTTCAATTTCCTAGACCCACAAATGCAAGAAGAGCATTTACTTGAAGCTAAATATGATCACTATAATTCTTTTCACATGTAATTCTTAATTAATCAACCATCAATTTATATTAGAGATATAAAGGAACACTTATTCTTCCTATATTTTTCCACATGTATAATCACTTGTAAACTAACACTGATTATAGCCACCGATTACAGCTCACCACCCAACCATAGGACTAAAATGTGCATCCCTGAGCAGGTGACAAAAATGCCAATTTCCAAATTTCAATTTTGAAATAAAATTAGACATTAGCAATGGATCACAAATAATGAATTTGTTTACCGAATCTTGGTATAGGGGGAGAAGGGGGATTACCTTCCATCTTGGGGAAATAGAAAAACAATTAATTCCTTATACAATTTCATTCATAACATATGCTCACCACCACCCATCCAACAATTTTCACACCCAACCATCACCACACCACTACTACCATCCATCCAACTATCTCCACACAAAACAACCATCATCGAATCCACCTCCATTCATTACAATAACCAGTGGCTATGGTTTTTCTCATATCATCACAATTCCATACTTTCATATTTGATCAACCATCCCCAAGAGAGGCTCTCAATCCTCAAGCAAGATCAGCTCCTTATACACACCCAAACCCTTTATTACACTACAATAACCACATCTATCAAGGATCCATTAACAACACAAAAACCACCAATACAATTAACAACTATCAAAACATTATTAACAACACAAATAACACAAAATCATACCTTGGTTGTCCAAGTTAGGAGACTAGCCCAAATTCACTTACCCAAGTTTACCAATTCTTTCCAGCCATCCCCAATTCTACCCAAAATCAAGCAATAAATAAGGAAAGAAGACAACCTTTCATTTCCTTTTTCCCCAACCACTCAAATTTCCTTTTCAAAAATGAAATAACTCACAAATTTTCAATTTCCTAAGTAAAATGGATAATCCAAATAAAAACACATTTCCCCTTCGCACATAAAATTAAATTATATTTTCAACTTTAAAATCCAATAATAACATATATCATTTGGGCTTTGTCTCCAAAACTTAACGACCGGGTCTTCCCACCTGCAACATCTTATTAGAAACATTAGTACTTTTGAAAATAACAATTTAAAATGTATTAAATATAATATTAAAAGTTTTTAACATCAAATTATTATAAGATCCAAACTAATTTACATTCAAATTAAATAAACATATTATTTCAGTTATAAGCCTATAAGTATTAGCTATGCCTCACACATGGCCAACAAATAAACAAACAATCATGCTTAGAAGAATATGCAATATTGGTTCTATATTCCTCCACAGGTTTCAAAGGAAAAACCATCACATCCTATAGCATGAGAATCATAAGAATCTTCTCAAGAGTACATCATCCCCCAAGATGACCACTAGCTCTAAAACTGAGTGAAAAAGAATTAGACAAGAGAAAAACCAAGAAAAGATCCATTAGTGATCTTGTTGTACCCTACACCTAGCCTCTTCCATTTCTATTCTTGCAACCTTTTGTAGTTCCCTCAATAGAGAAGAGACATAAAAAAGGACCTCAATTTTTCCTTGAAGAACTCCCATATTTTCCAAGCAATCTGCCAACACATTCACCTCATGATACTCATACTTCAAGGAGAAAATATCAAGCATATCTAGTGCCTTCAAAATTTTATTGATCCGTGGTTTTAGCTTCCAATTTTGCAAGAATTGCTTGACCATTCCATTAAGGCAGACTTGTGAATCCCCTTCCACCTTAACTCTCAAGATACCTTTTGCTAGACATAGATGCAACCCACAGACCAAAGCTTCCAACTCAGCCTCGTTTTTAGTGGCTACTCTGATCTTTCTGGACAAAGAAAAAATGCATCTACCTGTATTGTCATGAATTACACAACCAGCTCCTGAAAGTCTCGGGATCCCCTTTGAGGAGCCATTGACATTGATTTTATAAGTCCTACATCTAGAAGTGTCCATTTAACTATGTTCCTCTTTTTGGACGCATTCAAGGTCAATTGTTTAGATGGCTTCAAAGAGCACCATTCTTTCTAAAGTTTTTAATCCCACTATGAAAATATTATGGCCTTCTTTGATAATGCTTTGGCATTGAGGACCTCCACCATAACAATTTAAATCTTTTAAATGACTTCACCAGCTAATAGAAAATAGTTTTTAAATATATAGCGATTATGTTCTTTCCAAATTTACCACACCAGCAAAGATGGGGCCACAAGCCAAACTGCAGGCTAAACATTATGCCTTTTATAAGTTGGCCAGCTTTGAAGAAATCCATGAGATTGTTCTTACAACAAAAGGACAATTGAATAGTAGATGAGTTACTATTTCATCATCCTTATAGAATATTACACATATTCTTGACCTGATAAAACCATACTTCGTGAACCTATCACCTGTCAAAATTCTCTGGTGAAAGGTTCTCCATAGAAATGAACATGACTTAGGTAGAACCTCTTTCTTCTAACATAACTTAACTGGCCAATCTGCACCATCTGATATCACCCTATAAATTTCATACCCCATTTTGACTGAGTATTTCCCCTTAGAGGTTGTTTAACCACTTCTAGTAGCCTAAACAAGCCAAGTTGTAGCCTAAACATTACACCCATCTAAATATCAAGCAAGACATTACAAAAATTGGAACAAATGATAACATGAATCTGATCCTTTGGATCCTACTTACTAGTGAGCCATTTTCTTTTCCAAGCTTCATCCATGCTTCTACACCCCCAACTACATCTTGCCAATGGTCTATTCTATAAATTCCTTAGAACAATAGGGCACCAGAATGCTTAGCGGGAAGTTATTAAATATCTAGTGATTACCTTCTTTCCAAATTTACCATACCAGCAAAGATGGGGCCACAACCCAAGTTGTAGCCTAAACATTATGCCCATCTCAATCTAAAGCAAGACATTGCATAAATTAGAACAACCGATAACATGAATCTGATCCTTTGGATCCTACCTACTAGTGAGCCATTTCTTTTTCCAAGCTTCAACCTTGCTTCAACACCCCCCAATTACTTCTTGCCAATGGTCTATTCTATATTTTTTTCTTGGAACAATGGGGCACCAAAATGCTTAGCAGGAAGTGATGCAATTGAAAATCCCAATAGTCCCATGATTCTCCTATGGATGAAAGACTTTGTATTAAAGAAGTATATCTCTAATTTCTCCTTATTTATGATTTTCCTCAATGCATTTACATATAATTCTAGGGCCTCTTTTATCACCTTTTCTTCTTTGAGTGAGGTGATACCAAAAAGCATCGTATCATCTACAAACTAGGATTGAGTCATCGAGTCCATATCTTATGTGATTTTGATTCCTTTCCAACACTAAACCACCCTTAATTTCCTTATATTCTTCTCCATTGCCTCAACCATTATTAGAAACAAGAAGGGAGACTAGAGGTCTCCTTGTTTAAGGCCATTTCTGGCTCTAAAGAAACCACATAGAGAGTCATTTACCAGTATTGAATACCGTGGAGAAGAAATACACATTACTATCATATCCAACCATTCTTTTGAAAATCTAAACTTTCTCAGTATAGCTAAACAAAAATTCCAATCAATGTGATCATATTCTTTACTAACATATATTTTGATTAATATACCTTTCTTATGCTCCAAAACAATCATATGTAGAGTCTCTAAAGATGTGATGATGTTGTTGAGGATCTCTCTTCTCGGTGTGAAACCATTCAGTTCCTCAAAAATTACTTGATCCATTACCACCTTCACTCAATTTGCCAAAGCCTTGGTCAAGATTTTATATACTATGTTTCCAAGGGAGATCAGCTAGAAATAAAGAAATGAGTCACACACCATCTTCTTTGGTATCAAAGCCACAATAGTGTTATTTAAATCTTTTATGAATCTTTTATTTTTCTGAAAATATTCTACCAACTTCAAGAAATCCGTTACCATAAAATTCAAACAATTTTGAAAAAAAATTACCATCAGTCCATCCAGCCCAAGTCCTTTATCAGGGTGGAGTGCAAAAATTGCACTTTTTATTTCTTCGAGGGAAAATAGATCACACAAGAATTTTTCCTAGGTTAAATCTGTACATTGTAGGATACAGTCAAGAATTAGCTAGTTGTTGTTCCCTGCATGCATATATTTTACCACCATCAGCCATTTAAAATATCAAACTTCCCCTTCTATCCCCTCTCGATCCTTTGCAATATAACCATTTGGGAAAAAAATATTATCTATTTAGATTCCACTCTCTTTGAGATCTATAGGAATTGTGGAAAAACTGAGTGTTTGCATCACCCTCCTTTAGCTACAATTCCATGGCCTTATCCCTCCACAACACCTCTTTCCTAGCAAGAAGTTTTGAATGCTTGACTTTTAACTCTACTTTATTTTTGATATTCATTGATTGTCATCCTCATGTGTAGCACACGTTCATTAAGCTCCTCCAGATTTCTTTCTACCTCTACTTTCTCAACAAATATATATTTGAAATTTTCCTTGTTCCATTGCTTTAGTTTCTCATTGATGAAAGCCAATTTGCACATAAAGTAGAAGCTAATCATTCCTTGGAAGATGTCCCCTTCCTTCCCACAATTTTTCAAGGTTTTCTATCATTTTTTTCATGCCACCACATTGACTCAAACTTAAATTATCCTCTAGCTAGTTTCTCATTGTTAGATCATCCAAATAGATTAGGATAATCTTATTGATTAGTTCACTGAAAGAAATATCCATTGCTCATTGAAAGGTATCTCCTACATTTGAGAGGCCAAACAAAATTTTGGCATATTCAAACATTCCCCACTTGGTATTCAACATTTTCTTGTGTTGATCCTCATCTTTGACCTGGATCTAATTGTAAACCATCCAATAGGGAGAAAATCTCCAATCTTGCCACTATTTGGAGGATTGACTCCATCGAAGGTAGTGGGTAACGGTCCCTCAAGAATGCTATCTTTAAGTCCTGAAAGTCCACACATAGGAAAATATCTTCATTTTTCTTTCGGACCAGAACCAAATTGGCTACCCAGGAGCTATAATTGATTGAGAAGACAATCTGTGACTAGATAAGCTTTGTTAATTCTTATGCCATAAGCACTTCAATCTTGGGATTGACTGGTCATTATTTTTGGTGGACAAACTTTTCACCTTTCACCAACTCTATTGTGTGATGAATGATATTGGGATTATATCCCCTAAGGTCATCATATGACCAAGCCACCGCTCCTTCATATTTATAGAAAAAATTGATAAGCCTTTCTTTATCATGATGTGGGACATGCTTCCCGACTTTGAGCTTTCTTCCATCTCTGACTTGAAGGTCTGCATAGTCACTTTTGTTTGCTACAAACTTCCTCTTGTCACTTCTTGCATCATCAAAATAAAAAAGGCTTTTGAGAGTGACAAATCCTTTTAGAAGCTTGTTGGATTTCAGCTAGATGACTTGTCCTTCATAGGCCTCAAGCATCTTTAGTTGGAGCTGGTCAACAAACTCTCCTGACTGCTAGATCAACGAGGCAATGTGTTCATCACTATTGAACACTTGCCAGCTTTGGTCATTGTCTTGAATCACTAGTCAGACTATTACTCATACAGTGTTCTTGTTGTGAATAAGATCAGAGGTAGGATCAAATTGAGATCTGATTGACACCATACAATCCACATCTACATTTCATTTTTAGGGCACCATTTGAATGTTGAAGGCTTCAAAACCCTCAATCAGGTCCCAAATTCAATGTCTGTAGGATCGCATGCAAAAATTCTTGGCTGCAAAGATACCTTAGACTTGATTAACTACTAGCTCAAAATCTTCAAACACCATCAATTACTTAATGCCCATCCATTCCACAAGGTTGATACCTTGAATTAGTCCTTCGTATTCAGCCTCATTGTTTGAGTAGGAAAACTGGAAGCAGAAATACCTCAATGTATTTTCATTCTCTAGGCATATTAGACATATCCCAGCTCATGCGCCATTCTTGCATCTTGCTTTGTCACAGTGGAACATCCATAGTTCTGAGGCTTGATCACCTTCAGATTCCTTGACAATCCTTGGGAGCACTTGATCTTCATCGTAGATGATATAGGTTCCCAGCCCAGTAGCATGATAGTTGTCGAAAGGGTCGGTATTTATATGTTTGCTCAAGAGAGCATCTTCTTGATCATCTCGATCTTTGGTCACTTTTTCACCTTCTAATAGCTTAGTGCAATACATTTCTTGCTTGGTGATAGAGGTATGTGTGGCTTCAAAATTGATCATGGCTTCATTGGCTACATGCTCTGAATGTAAAGCTTTAGATTCTATCTTATTTTCACACCATGCTTAGTTCTAAGGATCAAATGCGACCAATCCAGGGATAGGTATCCACCCACTTTTGAAGTAAATTCTTAGGATAGATAGAGGTTGAACATGGGGGAGACATTTATGATCATAGTGTCTTGCGGCACATTGATACTAGGGCAAGCAAATAGAGTCAAGGGGAGTGTCTTGATGATGTGTATGGTTTCGACACTATTTCCATCAAGTTGCATCACTCCTCTTTTCAAGGGTTCATAGCTAACTCCTAAAGCCTCAACTATTTGTTTAGGCATAATTATGGTGCTAGCACCGGAATGAATCATGGCATTGTGCAATAATTTCTCCCCTACAATGAGCGTTAAGAAGGGTTGAGGCTTTGGCTTATCTCTTAGCTCAGTAGGGTTTTTTTGTCATGTTGTTTATAAGAACTTTGGTAGGGGATGGTTGATCAACAACCTTTGCTTTGGGAAATTGTTCCATTGGCATCGTGCTTACATCTTCCTAGAGAGACTTTTGTAATAGAGTTTTTTGTTCTGGGATAGCTAGAATATCCCACAGAGACACATTAGCAGATGAGTTTTTTCAATTGCTCCAACACATTGAAAGGTGGTAGATTCAGAGGTTCTCCTCCTTTTCTATTGTTATAATAATCTCCTTTTGTAGTTGATATTGCGACATTACTACCGAGGTACTATGTATCTGGTTAGGGGTACCTTTGGGTTGTGGACTGACAATTTGCGGGATAATTGGTTCACCTGTAAATCTCCTCTTTGATCAAGTGTAGTAATTGGATTGTACCTATGGTGCTTTAAATGTGGATGTATCATTGGATAAAATTGCTTCTTCTTCTTCCATCCATGAGAAGAATGAGTAGTCAGGTGCGATGTTCACTTCTTTCTTTAGTGACATCCCTTGCATTTGCGTGGTGAGCACCACATTGTCCATTTGCGAAGAGGTATACACATAGCTTCTGGGGTCTGACATTGTATCTTGGTTGCGCTACTTCACCACCTTTTTTTGTAGGTTACCGCGTGGGAAATTTTGGGGCATATGTGAATCACTGCAAGGGAAACACTAGGGGTTAGTGTTGTCCGCTAAGTTGTTTTCTCCTACAGCCAGCTCTCTATTCAAACTTAGATTAGTGCTTTGTAGTGGAGTGGGTACCAGTACCATTTGATTCATTGTTTGTGCCTATGGATTTTCCTAAGTGCCTCCTTGGAACTAGTTTTGTTGGTAAGAGGACCTTCCACCATGACAATTTTGGTAGGCGGGCTTCAAAGGTGCAACTTGGTTGCACTTAATAAAAATTATCTCATTAACAATAGTCTGCAACATTTCTTTGAACTCACTCATCTCCTCCTTTGAAGAGCCAGATGTGGAGGTAGCATTCTGTGGCACACGAGTATGTGTACATGGATTGGGGAGGACTCGATGCACTAGGAGAGAGCATCTCCTAGGTAGGAACTGATATCTTAGGGAATATAGGAATGATGGGCCGAGGCAGTAATTGTTGGTATGTGGCGAGTGATCATGCTTTATTGTTGGTATTTTCCTCCTAATTTTTTACGTCGTTAATGAAAAAGGAAAAAATCAATGAAAATAGGAAAAAACAAACTTTGTAGAACCCTAATCTGGAAGCTTCTAAGCTTGTTACAAAGGGGTTCAGATGTGGGTTACAATATGATGAAAAAAATGATTATTCGCAAGATTGTAATAGGTTTTGCACTGGATAATAAAATCATTGGATGGCTACAGTTTGGTGGATGTAGCCCAAATTGGGTGAACCACGTTAAATTCTTTGTGTTATAATTTATTCTATGGGAAGACAAGGGTAAGAAGGTTGATAAGTTTAATGGTCAGAACTATTAGTTATGGTAGATGCAGATCGAGGACTATCTCTATTAGAAGGATTTATGGTAGCCATTGGAAGGGAAAACCAAGAAACCCGCAGCAATGTAGTATTCGTTTATGCCTGGCACGATCGGTGGTGTTCAATATTACAATAGCAAAGACAACTCAAGAGTTAATGGAAACCCTGGAAAAGTTATATGAAAAGCCTTTTGCTACGAATAAGGTATTTCTTATGTAGCGTTTATTTAATATGAAAATGGTAGAAGGTGGGTCAGTTACTAATCATTTGAATGAGTTTAATACAGTCACCAGTCAATTAACTTCTGTAAAACTAAAATTTGATGAAGAAGTTAGGGCTCTTTTGATTATGTGTTCTTTACCTGAAAGCTGGAATAGCTTGGTAATAGCTGTTAGCAATTCTATTTCTGGTTCGAATACATTGAAATTTGATGATATTGTTGGTGTTATTTTGAGCGAGGAAATTTGTAGGAAAAGCTCAAGTGGAACATCCACATCAGGTAGTGTTTTGAATGCAGAAAGCAAGGGAAGAACAAAGGAGAGAGGAAACAATTCTAGAAATCGTGGGAAATCACAAGGAAAATCAAAGGACAAAACGTTTTAATCTAGAGACAAGAGTGGTTGCTAGTACTATGGTAAGCTGGATTATTTAAAGAAAGATTGTTGGTCTTGGAAAAATAAAAGAGACAAAAAGGAAGGAAGTAAAGAGGAAAATGTGGTAAGTAATAAATCTAATGAGGATGGTTTGATTCTTTCCCTTGATAATGCTAATGATTATTGGGTGTTAGATTCAGGGGCTTCATTTCATGCTACCCCCCATAGAAGTTATTTTTTTTATTATGTCCAAGGGGATTTTGGGCTAGTTTATTTAGGAGATAATGAACGCTATCAGATTGTTGGAAAGGGAAGAATCAAAATTAAGTTGTAGAATGGGAATGATTGGCTACTACATGAGGTAAGGCATGTTCCAAAGTTAACTAGAAATTTAATTTTAGCAAGGCAACTAGATGATGAAAGTTGTGTTGATACATTTAGTGATGAAAATTGGAAGGTCACAAAGGGTGGATTAGTGGTAGAAAAAGGTGTGAAAGTAGGAACTTTATATCTTTGTACAAGTCATAATTCTCCTTCTACTTTAATTGTTACGGAAAAAGGTCAATATTTAGGAACAGTTGTTGTAGTTCAGCAGGTAGAAGATCATACAATTGTTGTGGACTCTGGATCAGCACTGTGGAATAATAGACTTGGGCATATGAGTGCAAAATGTATGAAAGTACTTCATTCAAATAATGTTTTACTAGGTCTAAAATGTGTTAATATGAATTTTTGTGAAAGTTGTATGGAAAATAAAAGAGAGTAAGTTTTCTCAAGGATGGGAAGCAAAAGAAAGATGAGAAATTGGAGCTTGTGCATGCGAATGTATGGGGACTAGCTCGGGTATCTTCTCTTAGTGGCTCTGTGTATTATGTTACATTCATTGATGATGCAACTAGGAAGGTATGGATTTATTTCCTTAGGCAAAATCTGATGTATTTGAAAATTTTAAAAAATGGAGAAGCTTGGTTGAGAATGAGATGGGTAAAAAGCTAAAATGTCTCAGATCTAATAATGGTGGTGAGTATTGCAGCAAAGAGTTTGAAGATTATTGTTCCTCTAATGGTATTCATAAGCAGAAAGTGGTTCCAAGGACTCCACAGGAAAATGGAGTGGCTGAGTGCGTGAATAGAACAATAATGGAGCGTGCACGGACTATAAGATTGCATGTTGGGCTACCTTTAAAAATGTGGGCAGAGACTATAAACACTATTATTTATTTAACTAATAGATGTCCCTCTAATCCTTTGGGTTGTCGTATTCCAGAGGAAGTATGGAAAGGTAAGAAGGTGAGTTATTCTTTTCTCACAACCTTCAGTTGTGAAGCATTTGCACATGTAGATTCTGAAAAAAAAACCAAATTTGATGCAAAATCAAAGAAATGTATATTTGTTGGATATGGCATTGATGAATTTGGTTATAGGCTTTGGGATTTTGAAAATCAAAAAATTGTGGGAAGTAGGGATGTCATATTCAATGAGAAATTTTTGTACAAAGATCTGTTGTTGCAGCATGAGAAGAAAGAAAGTGATTATGCAGTGTTGGATGATATTCCAAATAATGATGTTTCCATGGTTCCTCATGCTGGGAAACAATAGCAACGACAAATACCACAAACTCTCATGAATGTTAGACGATCTTCAAGGATAAGTAGACCTCCAGAAAGATTCTCTCCCTCTTTGTATACTATTTTGTTAACTGATGCTGGTGATCTGAAATATTATGATGAAGCTATGCAGGTGGATACCAAGGTTTAGTGGGAGCATAGAATGGAAGAAGAAATAGACTCCTTGGTGAAAAATTAGACTTGGGAATTATGCAAGTTGCCTGCAGGTAAAAAGGCCTTACAAAACAAATGGGTTTATAGGCTGAAGGAGGAGGATGGAGGTAAGAAGAGATTTAAAGCTAGATTAGTTGTAAGGGGATTTGCAAAGAAAAAGGGTGTTGATTTTGATGAGATTTTTTCTCCAGTTGTTAAAATGACTTCTATTCATATTGTTTTAAGTATTGTGGCTGCTGAAGATTTGCATTTAGAACAAATTGATGTTAAAACAACCTTTCTCCATGGTGATTGGGAAGAGGAAATATATTTGGACCAAACACAAGGATTTGAGGTCAAAGGTAAGTTGAAACTAGTGTGCAGATTAAATAAAAGTTTATACGGCTTGAAGCAAGCACCTCGGAAATGGTACTTGAAATTTGATAGTTTTATGGCTGAGCAAGGCTACAACAGGTGTAATTTTGACCATTGTTTATTTTAAGAGGTTGGATAATGACACCTACATTATTTTATATTTATATGTTGACGACATGCTTGTAGCTAGGTCTAACATGGATCACATAAGTGAGCTAAAACAACAATTAGCAAAATATTTTGTTATGAAGGATTTGGGGGCAGCAAAACAAATCTTTGGTATGAAAATTTGTAGAGATTGGAAAAACAATTTTTTTTTATCTTAGGCTAATTATGTTGAAAAGATGTTGCAGAGATTTCATATCGAGAATGCAAAAGCTTTTAGCACACCTTTTCCTAGTCATGTTAAATTGACTAAGGATATGTGTCCGAAGACACAAGAGGAGGAAGAAAAAAATGTCCAAGGTACCATATGCTTCAACTGTAGGCAAGTTAATGTATGCCATGGTATGCACGAGACTAGATATTGCACATGTCATAGGAGTTGTTAGCAGGTATTTGAGTCATCTCGGAGTTGAGCATTGGAATGTGGTAAAATGGATTTTTAGGTACTTGAGAGGTACATCCACTATATTTTTATGTTTTGGGGGCTCTAATATTGATTTAAAAGGCTATGTTGACTCATATTTGGTAGAGGATATAGATACCAGGTGGAGTACCACAGGTTATGTATTTACAATTGGTGGGACAACAGTGAGTTGGATTTCTCGATTGCAAAAGGTGGTTGCTTCATCCACCACAGAGGCAGAGTATGTTGCTGCAACAGAGGTGACAAAGGAGATGATATGGCTGCAAATTTTTATGGATGAGTTGGGAAAACAACAGGCTAGAAATTACTTGTTTACAGACAGCCAGAGTGCTATACATCTTGCAAAGAATTCTTCTTTGCATTCTAAAAAAAAACACATATAGTTGAGATATCATTTCATTTGGTTGGTGTTGGAGGATGGACAAATCAAGCTAGACAAGATACATATAGATTCCAATCCAGCAGATATGTTTACTAAGGTTGGGACAAGGGAGAACTTGAGCTCCTCTTCAGCTTCGGTTGGCCTTCAAGGTTGAATTTAAGTATAACAGAGCAGTAGGGTCCAAGGTACTTATTTCAGTGGGAGTTGTAAGTGCAACAGTGTCATCCAAGATTAGTCTCCAAGTGGGAGATTATGTTGGTGTGGAGCCTGATCATTCTCCAAGTGGGAGATTGTTGGTATGTGGCAACTGATCATGCTATATTGTTGGTATTTTCCTCCTTTTTTTTGTCATCATTGAAAAAGGAAAAAATCAACGAAAAAAGGAAAGAACCAACTTTGTAAAACCCTAATCTAGAAGCTTCTAAGCTTGTTAAAAAGGGGTTCAGATGTGGGTTACTATGATGAAAAACATGATTATTCACAAGATTGTAATAGGTTTTGCACTGGATAATAAAATCATTAGATGGTTGCAGTTTGGTGGATGTAGCCCAGATTGGGTGAACCACCTTAAATTCTTTGTGTTATAATTTATTTTATGTGTGTTTTAGTTTCTCTGTTTATTAATTAAATCTACATTTAATTGTTAGATATCTTCCATTTCTAACCCTAATAGTAATTTCCTGGCATCTATCAAAGTTTTCTCCACTTTGACAGTGATGTTATATGCAACTGGTAGTGTAGTTCTATCGAGGGACTGAATCATCATTGAAATGTTGGGATTGATGGACTTGAGGTAGAACATGGATGCCAGATCTAGCAGGAGGTGGATATCAACTTGAATCCTTTTCCATCTTGTATGGAACCAAGCATTGAAGTCAACCATCACTTCGTGCGGGGCATGATTTATGACTAAGAGCTGGTAATAGAGCGATGATTGGTCTCCTTCATTCAAAAATCTCTGATAGAAAGGCTCACCAAGCTCATCCCAGGTACTAATAGTATTTTCCTACAATTTGTAGTACCAATCTAGTGCCTTACTCCTGAAAGAGGTGGCAAGTAGCCTTAATGCCACATCTTGGGTTGTAACCCCATGTACTAGGCATACATCTGTGACATCTTGAAAATGTTCAGATAGAGTTCTTGAGCCATCTCTGATGAATATAGGTATAGCCTTTAGGGTGGAGACCAAGCTAGTGGCCCAAATGGAAGGTGCTATTGGTGCAACAAGAGGGCTTCCAACATCCCATGCCACATAATTTATGTTAGCAGTAGGAAACATGGCTAGCAGGAAGGGAGGAAGTGAAATGTTTACTAATTGGGTTGCAGGATGTACTATCCCTAATGGTGGTACGAACAAACCATGATTATTTGTTGTTTGGGACCTAGTAACAGGTCGATGGCTCATACACCCTTATGAAAATTTGATTCATTTAATTGTTGTCACACCGAGCATGCCAGGAAAAAGAAAAAAAACTATTCATGCCAAAAATTGGCAAGGTAATAGCCCTTTGTGATAAACTCAGTTTATGGGGGCCCTATTGAGTTTATGGGGGACTTATTGCGCTAAACTGAGTGACATGATTTTTAAAGAAGTCGGCTTCTTCTATGAATGGGGTTTTGGAATGGGAAACAGAAGCAGATATAAAATAAATAATATAACTAAGACGATACGCTAGAATTTATATGAAAGGCACAATAAACCTATCTTTTGGATATAGTATAAGGGCACGCTTAACAATTTACCATATCTTATAATAACAAAAATTAAGGATTGCAGCTTGAACAACTCATTCAGGGACATAAAATAATAATCATACCCATTTACTGAAAATAAGAGTCAGAAGACATGATCTAAACCAACAAACTTCCATACAAATTATAGAAGTACGAAAAATAAACCATTCAAAAAATAATGGCACAACATAGAGTTTTTCAATAGCATAAGAAACAAAGAGGTCAAATAGTCGCATAGTTTGTAAGTCTTGCAATAATTTAAAAAGTACAAAGGCTTGGTCTCTCCAAAAATCCTATGATACTAACACTAGTAAAAGCATATGATCACCAAACTTGTAACCTAAAATATTGGAACCTTGGACCTATGGAAACTGGAACTCGAAACCCTTTCTCGAAAGCAAAGATTAGTAGTTATAGAAAGTCCTCCACCACTTGGTAAGCAGTTGTAATTAGGAGAAAATTAGATATAAAACTAAAATAGAAATATATAAAATCCTAACTAGCACAATAGAGTATGAGCAAGCATGAAAATCACAATAACAAACAAATGAAAATCCAAATCCATGCTAAACTCGATTTATCTCCATTGCTCTTCTCCACCTGCATGAGAATGCGATATTTTGAAGGATTGATAATGGAGGAATGTTGGTTGCTTAATTCAACAACATAATGACTTGATCAAAATGACAAATGGAGAATTATAGAGATAGATGGAAGACTGAAGAATGATTTTGATAGAGTGAGGATACTTAAGAATCAACCCTCCTAAATTGATTGTGAGAGGTTGTAATTATAGAGCCTTGATGTGGATGGAGATAAGATTTGATAAGATTCGATAAGGATTTGATTTTTGACAAAAGAGGAAATACAACGAGATGAGATAAGATTTTAAAAAGATAGAAATATTTTGATTTATTGTTTTAAAGGAAATAAATCCTAAAAATATGGGAAGGATAATGAAATGATAAAATTATTAAATAATGATAAAGCATTATCTAATAAAGGATAGGGATGATGTGGAAAGATAATTAAATAATGTAAAATCATTATTTAATTATAGGAGAATGGATAAATGACTAATTAAACAATTAAAATAATTATTTAATTAGAGAGGATAAATGGTCATGAATAATTAAATAAATAAATATTTATTTAATTATAGAAAAAGGTATTTTGGATAAATAGGGAATAAATAAAATTAGTGAAATAACTAATATCTATTTAACTAATTAGATGTTGGCATTGTTACCTAGGGAAAAAGATGCTACAAGATGTCTAAATGATGTAATGTTGGGACAAGGTATTGTAAGAGGACATTTTTGGGTGTCTACATTTGGCCCTCTTTGAGATGATGTTCGAGATGAAGAGATCTATGTCAAGTAACATCATTTCAAAAAAGATAAGGTATGGATAGAGGAAAATGGATGATGATAGAAAGATAAGATAATGATGATGAGATGGGGAAAATGATGGGATGATGATGATATAAGAATACGATGATGATGGAATGATGATGCCCCCTCGAGAGGATATGCGGGTTGGAAAAACACAGGTAGGATCTCAAAATGAAAGGGATGGGTCAAGAACTAAAGATGAAGGAATGGATAGAAGAAGTGAAGGATGCATTATGCTGCAATGAAAGTGAGCAACCATGATGTTTGATTTAGCAATAGACATTATGCACCAAGATATGATGGGCCAAGGTGACAATTTGTCTCGTGCCTAGGTAGTGTAATACAACCTTGTCTAGACATATGAGGAAGTAAACTTAGAGAATTAAATTCCTAATGCATAAAAGGTATGATATGACCTTAGATGCAAAGGATAATGCAAAAAGTTATTCCAACATGCACAAGATATGAATATTAGATGGAATGATATGAATTTGATACAAATGCAAGATAAAATGATAACACACACAAGCAAGCAAGCAAGCATGCACAAATGATTAAAAAAAAACAAGGTAGTGCCCCTTTCAAGTTGTAAACCATTGATTGATGGATTGATTGATAATGATAGTGTTGTCATTGCAGGGAGCGACATATCCCTAGATCAACACAAGGATGATTGATAATTGACTTATTGACTTTGATTGATGATGATAGTGTTGTCATTGCAGGTAATGACATATCCCTAGATCAACACAAGGATGATGATAATTAATTGATTGATTGGGTTTACAAAAAGATTATGATCAAGACCAAAGGATGTGATTGGATAATTTGTCAAGATTAATCAACTTGATTGGTATGGATTAAGGATTGACTTACCTTTGGATTGTTGCTTGGATTGATTTGATTGAGTTGATTGGATGAAATGGTTTTGATGAAGATGATTGATTTGGTTGAATGGTTGGATGATTAGATTGAGGTGAGGGATTGAATTGATGAAATTGGAAGAAGTAATTAGATGAATTAATTTTATTGCTTGGATTTTTGTTGGCTATTTGATTTTTTTTGTATTTTCAGAATATTTGATTTTTTTGAATTTTTTGAATTTTTATTTTTTTTTAGATTTTTGAAATGTTTTGATTTTTTTTTTTGAAATGTTTTGACATGTCAAAGGATGAAAATTTGAGTACCATTTGTGCTAGATACCAATGACAAGAGGAAAACCAAGTCTAGGTGCAAGGAGATAGATGGGATTGATGGATGAAAGGGTGGGTGATGTGATAAGGGATAAAAGGCTCATGATAGATGGATGGATGGAAATGATAGGTCATAGTGAATTGAATGGATGTATGCATCATAAGAGATAAAGGATGTGATTTCCAAAGACTATGTTGCATAGGAATAACATGCCCCATTCTAGGTACAATACTTAGGATTTTTTATGACAAAGCTTATGACAATAGGATAATGATAGGCTTGTTTGGAAGGATGAGGTATGTCAAGAGATAAAAAAAAACATTTTACAACATTTTTCCCCTATGTCTTCATCAAGATCAAAAGAAGAAGGGTGGATAAGTGGACATAATATGATAGGTATGTATGATGGCTAAAGATGGTCGGTGGGATGTAAATGACAAGACATGAAAATGATAGGTTGGATAAATAAGACATTGTGCCCCAAGTGTAAGTGGCATAGAAGATCAACCTACACATGACACCTTTTTTCCAAGTTTTCATCATGGTACTTGTCTAGGGTGCCTATTTTCCAGGTTTTCACCATTGGATGAAGGGATTTCTCTTTACTTTTTTTTTTCTCTCTTTTTTTAGCTGTAACTTTTTGACTTTTTGACTAGAAGGGGAATATGGATAGGAGGGACTCAAGTGTCTAGTTCCATGAAAGGTGGTAGTCCCACCAAAGATGGATGGCATTGCATGGACCATGTCAAATGTCATTATGCTCATAGATTTTGGTAATGGATGTCATGAAAGGGAGATGGAGTAGGTAGATGATGGATTATAATGTGGATTATGGAGGAAAATAGTGGATTATGTAGGGAAGATATATAACTTATATGGGACTTATGAAAAAAATGAATGGGGAGGCTTAGCCAAAATAATAGACCATAGGAAGATGGTGGTGGAGATATGTAGGATAATGAGTGAAGGATGAGGAGATGGAGGTATGCGGAATTGTTGTGAAATGGAAGAGAACCATGACCAATGGTTGCACACATTGTGATAAATGTTGGAGCTTTTGATGTGGATGGGGTGTAGGAAGCAATGGAGATGTTTGCTTAGGAGGTGGTCGATGAAGTGTTTTAGGTACCCACATAGACTTAGTATTTTTATGATTTTTGTTTGGCTTATGGGATTTTTGTAATTTTTGAATAGAATGTGCATTTTGGATGGAAGGGGATGGTTGGGATTTTTGTGATGTAGATGCCTCATTTGACTTTCTTTCCTTTTTCTTAGGGACCCAAACCATTTTAGTTTTTGCCTTTACTTTTGGAGGTATGGGCTTATATAACTTTTTGAATGTATTTTGATTTGACTTTTTGCATTGATTCCCTAAGGCATGAGGATTTTTAGGATTTTTTACTTTATAGGTAGAGGCATTTTTTTTTTCTTTTGAATCCCATGGGTATGGTGGAATGAGTGGAAGCTTCATGTTTAGACAATGTGTGCATTGATTGGTCATGATTAGGATTTTTAGAAGATTTAAGGATGGATGAATAAGGGGATTGTATAATGGCGATATTAGGTGTGGGGAGTAATGGAGGTAGATTAGATGGAGGGATATTAGGAGTTGGAAGCAATGGTGTCAAGTTTGATGGTGGAAGGTGTATGGTCACATGCTTTTGACATTTGTAGGATGATGGAGGTGGAATGGAAACATATATCTTGGGTGCATAATAGGGATTATGATGGAAGGAGGTGGATGTAGGATGCATGGAGGAAGTACCAAAATATTGAGATTCATGTCTTTGGGGTGAGTATCCAAAGCTAAATGAGTGTGGAGGGACTTTGACATGGATGGGCTCCAAAATACCATGTTCATGAAATTCTATAAATTTACCTTGGTGGTTCATGTTTTGGAGTATGCAATGGACAATGGGACTAGGTGTAGGTGGAACACTAGACACAAATTCCTTATTGGATGGAGAAAATGAAGCAAGGGAAGATAATGGTTGTTGTCATTCTAAGGAGGAACATTCATGAATGAGGGTGGAAAGACCAATAGGATATGATGGAGGACTTGCAATGGGGTTGATAGTGGGTGATGGAGGATCATTAAGATCTTTATTAGTATTGTGTTCACTTAGATCCATGGTATTTCTTTTATCTTCTATATGTTCTTGGGAGGCATGTGTATCATCAAGGGAAGTGGATGTTGATGGATCATGGATAGGGCTAGATAGGGGATTGATATGAGCAATGGAGGTTTCTTGCTGATGGATAGGTGAAGTGATAGGATCTTGACCATGGAATGCATAAATCTGGCTAAGAGGATCATCATGGCCTTCTTGATCATAGGTAAGATCATAGAGGGGAGCTTGATCATAAATAGGACCAATTATTTTATGAGTGGGATCACTAGATGGGCCTAGATCTTGATTAGAATGAGAGATTAATGTTTCCTCATGTTTAGGATAAGGATATGTGCAGGATCATGATAAGCCAAAAAGTGGTGATATGATGGATATGTGTAGGGTATGTGGCTGACAACTTTCTTTTTGTTAAAAATTGATGAAATGAAAAGGGTTTTTAAAGTAGATTCTCAACTTTAAACCAATATAAATTATTCTTTACTTTGAATTTAATAAATAATTATTATTCATTTTCTATTTGAAATATGACTAAAGTCCTAATTGATAAGTTGATTGAAAAATATTTATAACTTTCAAACAATATCACATTTTTTTGAATTTAAAATATGCATCACATTCTATGCTTCACATACTATAGGATTAAAAAACAAAAAAATGAATTTCATGAAGTTTTGACCAAGTTATGGTGGTTAGACATACGATTTTTTATGTTTTTAAAAAGTTGTAATTAATTAATTTTTAATTACTTTTTTTAAAAAATATGCATCACATTGGGACATGAGTCATCTACTTATATCTAAAATATTATAAAAAATATTATCATTTTATTGTGGTTAGGGTGGTCGACAAACACCTACTTCTTATTTTTTTCCCTAAAATTTAAATACCATTGAAATTTCAAATTTTCACCAAATAGATTTAAAAAAAACCTAGTAGTTTAGAAAATACATTCAATTTTCTACAAATTCTATTCTTACATATTTTAAAAATAATATAGATAACTTATTCAAATTTTTATGTCAAATTGCTTAACTCTAATTTTTCTAATTTTTTTGCCACTTAAGGGCCCGTTCTTTCCATGATGATCGTGCACATACCCATAATGCTCTTGACCTAACTCTTGGGTTTCTTGAATGGGATCAACATGTTCTAGATGGTTAACAACATGGAGACATGATGGAGGTTGACTTGGGCTCAATGCGGGAGACTCTTGAATAGGCTCAAAGGGGAGACTACATGATGGGGTTAGAGGAATAGGCATGTTGTTTGCAGAATCTTTGGTAGGTTCAAACATATGAGTTGGATGACATGGAAATGTTTGATTCCTTGCTAGTATCCCTTGGGTCACATCATTTTTTGGTGGATGGGTGGATTTGGGTAATGCCACATGTTTACTTTTTTTATGTTTGTACTTACGACATGGAGTTGATGTATTGGCAAGTGGATTAGAGGATGGTAAGGGTAATGAAGGGGTTAATGGATTGGAAAGTGTAGGGACCATTGGATTAGGACTAGGACATGGTGGCTTTGGGATAGAATTTTTATTGGATAGTGGTATGATATACTTAGAGGGTACATGACCTAGATTAGTATTCCCCTTGTGAATGGTTGAATTAGAGCATGATGTATTTTGGCCTTGTTGCAAGGTAGAACTTAAGTTCACATGTGTATGTTGTGATGTGGCTTGATAGGTTGACATGGCATTGACATACAAAGAAGTGTATGGATTAGACTAGTATGAGGTGGAAGGGGATGACAAATTAGGTTGAGGTGGCATTGGTTGATAATGAATGGATAGGGGATGATGTTGTGGTTGTTGAATTTGACAAGTGGCAATGAAATGATTGTCTTGAGCTAGGAGGTGTTGGATTTGAGGTGATTTAATTTGTTGAAAATTTTGGAAGAGAGTTTGAAGGCTTTGTATGGTTTGGTGGTCTAGGGGTTGGGGTATTTGGTGAAGTTTTTGAAGGAGGTTGTGAAGTTGGGATGCTAGGTCTTCTAATGTTGGCATGATGTTAAATGATTTTGACTAGATTAAAGAAATGATGATGGTTATGATATGATGTGGAATGACAAGATTGGATGACTTGATTGATTAGGATGAAATGGATAGGATGTGGCTAAGAAGGGTGATTAGGATGAAAGTGATTGAATATGAATGTGTTGGAAGAAGGTGTAGAGTGACTTGTCTTTATGTGTTTGGTGTTTAGCTTGATTTGGAAATGTTTAAATGAATGATCACACATGTACACACATAAATCACTCAAGCAAGACACATAAGCAAGTTTTAATTTTGAAATTTGAAGAATGCAATGATGATTATTAAACAAGAAAATATGGAAGAAACATCAACAAGCCCTATGACTAGTAAAGTGGGGTATGGCCAATTAGGTCTTAAGCTAGTCTACACAAGGTTGACTAAGGAATTATTTGAAAGATAAATCATGCCATACAGCCAGGAGAAAGGGGTAACCCACCCTTCACCTTCACTTCCCAAAGGTATAAAGTTCTTTGCGGATTAGCCAAGAGTGACAAGATTTTAACTCCCAAACAAGTGTGTCTTTCGATTCACACTTCGATTGAGGTCATCCCCAAGGGTGATGAAATCCCTTAGTAGGCCTGCTATGAATGGTTGGACAAAAGAAAACTAAGTGAGATGTTTATGATCAGACACACACTTGATTCAAACTCGCAGTTGTTAATTGAATTTAGAAATGAAATGTGTGTATGAAAACAATGGAAGCACTTATTCTTTTTAACCCAAAAATAAATTTGTAGGAAGACAATAGTTAATTTTAGATCCAATTTTTTATATGTGATTGAAGACAATATTCGTTTTAAGAGCCCAAATCCAAATGTGTGACAAACAAGATTAAGAAATGAAAGATTAAACGAGTGCACCTGGAAGTTTTCATTTTCCAATCTACTATCTATGACTGATTTTACTGCACTATAGCTCCTTATGATCACCTACAAGATCAAAAAATGATATTATAATGCAACCATAAAAAAAAAAGCTCATCAGAAAATTGCAATTTCAGATACATGGTTTTTACATAGCCGAATTAGATTTCATTATTTGAAGATTTTATTGATCTGAAAAATAAAAAATCAAAGAAAACATCACTACTAATTTTATGCGAGCTTTCCAAAAATGTAAAGAAGTAAAAAAAATTCCCTGTTTTGTACCTAGAAACATGGATTTGTGAAAACCATATAGAAAATGAAGATTGGATTTTTTTGCATTGTATTTGACCCGCACATTAAATTTGTAAAACATAGATCACCATTAGAATTTCAAGAGGTTTTCAAAAATGTAAAAAAATTCTGAAATTTTTTCCAATTTGCGTTGATAAAATCAATTTTATGAAACAACATAAAATTATAATAACTCTTAAAAATATGATGGTAAACCCTCAATTTTTCTATGGTAGTCTCTTGAGATGATGCACAAGATTTTGCAAAAAAATTGTATAAAAATTAGTAGCTGTGTAGAAGATATGAAGAAATTTGTAAAACCTAGGGTTTTATCTAAAAAATGGTAGATCTACAACAAAAAGTTAGTAAAACCTGCAAAAAGAAAGCTAGATCGAAGGATTAATGTCAGATTCACCAATGTAATTAGGAGAAAATTAGATATATAAAAGTAAAATAGAAATATATCAAATCCTAACTAGCACAATAGAGTACGAGCAATCATGAAAATCACAATAACAAACAAATGGAAACCCCAATCCACATTAAACTTGGTTTATCTCCATTTCTCTTCTCCACCTGCATGAGAATGCAAGATTTTGAAGGATTGATAATGGAGGAATGTTGGCTACTCAATTCAACAACATAACGACCTAATGAAAATGACAAATGGAGAATGGTAGAGATAGATGGAAGACTGGAGAATGATTTTGACAAAGTGAGGATACTTAAGTATCAACCCTCCTAAATAGATTGTGAGAGGTTGTATTTATAGAGCCTTGATGTGGAAAAATATTAGATTTGATAAGGATTTGAGTTTTGACAAAAGACAAAATACAATGAAATGAGATAAGAATTTAAAAAGATAGAAAGATTTTGATTTATCGTTTTAAATGAAATAAATCCTAAAAAGATGGGAAGGATAATGAAATGATAAAATTATTAAATAATGATATAGAATTATCTAATAAAGGATAGGGATGATGTGGAAAGATAATTAAATAATGTAAAATCATTCTTTAATTATAGACTATAGTGAAAAGGATAATTAAATAAATACAAATTTATTTAATTATAGGAGAATGGATAAATGACTAATTAAACAATTAAAATAATTATTTAATTAGAGAGGATAAATGGTCATGAATAATTAAATAAATAAATATTTATTTAATTAGTCAAATAACTAAGATTTATTTAACTAATTAAATGATGACATGGGTACCTAGGGTAAAAGATGCTACATGATGTCTAAATAATGTAATGTTGTAACAAGGTATTGTAAGAGGACATTTTTGGGTGTCTACAATAGCAATAAAAAAGATTCAAAATTTGAGCAATGATTTTGAGGCAATGATCACCCTTGGCCATTGTAACTGAAAATATTTGAGACACAACATCTAGCCACCCTGTGTTCAGGTGCATCCCCTACGAATGATGTGAATCATCCAACAAATCCTCATGGAAAAAAGTGTTGCCTTTTGGGATAGGTGGTTAGAATATGTGGCAGCATCCCATAGCTTATAGTCCACTTCATCCCTTGCATTGAAGAGACGCGTGACAACATTTTGCTACCTGTGGTCGATATTTTTTTCCTTCGCTGTAAGCTTGTGTATAGAAGACATGTAGGAAAATGCTCACTGCAGACGCTACTTGTGGGGCCCACTAAATCCTTATGTGAATGGGAGCAACGTGGCATGTGAGCAGGGTCTGATGAGGAAGTGATCAAAATAACCCACGGTGATGACACATAGGAGCATTTCGGGGGCCGATAGAAGAGAAAGGAGAAAAATCCTTCAAAGAGTGATAGGTGGACACATGGTAAACCGTGTTGATAACCAAAAAGGGGCCAATGAAAATTGTTGAAGGCATGGGCCGACACTTAGCCAAAAATAAAAACCCGAAGGGAGCATGGTGAATTTCAAATTCACAGCTAAGCTATCATTTTATTAGACACCTGTTCTTGATGATGGTAAGCTATAAGTGGAGAAAATTGACATGAAAGTTAATCTAGTGGATGCATTGTTGAAGGTAGTACCAAGAGAGAAGTTTGAATTATATAGAGCTTCTCTTGGTCTTGTCCAGAAGTGACAATAAGTCTAAAGTGGGGGATGTCTCTGAGCAACTCTCTTTTGTAGGAGTTATTGGTCTTCAAGTGGGAGATTGTTAATGCGGTGAAGCCCAATCTCTTATTCTTTCGCAACTACTGCTTCTTGATTAACCATTTTCTTTGGATGACCTTTCTTATTCTTGGTCGTTCATCTTCTTTGTATGGCTTTTATGTTAGAGAAGTAGTGTAGATTAAGTTTGAGTGGAAATGCTCAGAGTAGCTGGAAATAATGTTCTTGAATATAATTTAATACAGAGATCTCCCTTGTTGAAAGTGGATGTAGTCAGTTGGTGAACCACAATAAAAATTACGTGTTTTCTCATCTATGTATTCTTTGTCATTTATGTGGTTTTATTTTTTTCAATTTTTTTATTTGTTTTGTGATAAATTAATCAACACCTTCTTGGTGCACCCCGTAGAAGTAATTCCTAGTAGATTATTTTAGGTAATCAAAGATGTATGGAGGTGTAAATTTGACATAGTGTTTTGGTGAAGCATGGCTCTTATAAAATGACTTGTTGATATGGATTTAGATTTTTCAAAGGAGGTGATTAAAGTGTTTGATATTATGCCACATAATAGATATTATCTCATAAAATGATGATTGCATTAGCTCTCTTTCGAGAAGTGCAATGGTTAGGCTTAAAATAGACTTGTTGAAAAAGCTTTGGAAACTTCAAACAAATGCCACTATAGATGTACAACCATGAATTCCTCAAAGAGATGTCATCCCCTCCAATGCAATCATTTCAAAATCACTTGCAAAATCAACTTGTTGAAAATACTTTATAAGCTATTAGGCATCAGATTGCAACTAATTTTGTTTACAAGATCAACAAAGGAATTGATATTTGAAAATGCACAAGAGTTACATAGTTTTATTTATCTTGGGATATAAGAATGATACACATAGCCATCAAGTGCTGGTGGAAGATTGATCTTGGGGACTTGGGAAATATTAACACAACCATTCATATTAGAGACTTAGTTGATGCAAACTATGAAAGCATAGTCTAGTGCTTTCTCTTCATAATTTATTATAAGTATTAGTATATATATAATATAACGTTTATTATAAAAATATAAATTTGTTTAAAGTCTTTTCAAATATGAAATATAATTCTTTCTAATTTTAAAAATATTTTTAACAATAAATTTAAGATTTTGATTATTTTTAATATGAATTTAGAAACTTCTTAATAAATTTATGAATTTTAAATGTATCACTAATTATTAATGTTTTCTAATTTTACATTATTTTAGTAATATAACAAGAATTTTATTAAACACAAGTGATTGGAGAGCTTCCAATTTTATTAGTGAGCATTTGTATGTTTTTGAATTCCTCTAAATTTATTTTTTGCGTTTATAAATGATTTTTTATTTTTATTGGTGACTATTTTCTTATTTATAATGACTATCTATTTTCTTATTTATAATGACTATTTTATTTACAAAGTAGGGTTTCGAGTACATGTTAAATGAAGTTGCTAAACTTTTATGTGACAAGTAGGAATGAAAACAAACAAATAATTAGAAGTAAAATAACTAGTGTGAGAGAGATAAAGATGATAGGGTATACGAGCAAGCAATTGACTATTAGGGAAGCAATTCATTGTGGATCAAATTATTTTTAATTTTATATAATTATTTGTTGCTAGGTTTTAAATTGATGTCTAAATGTGATTTTAGATAGATGAATTTAAGGGTTGAACTATTTTTAATTTTATATAATTATTTGTTGTTGAAATTGAATTTAAATGTGTTATTAGATAGATGAATTCAAAATTTTAATTTAATTTAATTTTATATAATTATTTCTTGCTAGGTTTGAAAGTGATATTAAATGTGTTTTTAGATAATTGAATTTAAAATGTATATGAAAAATAAAATCAATTTGCAAGTAAAATAAATTAATTCAAACAAAATAATTTCAAATTGATGGATGTCTAATGTATTTATGATATTTGTAATTCTACATATGAAATTAATAAATTAACTTATAGTAACTTATGACAGTTAAATATTAAATTAAATATTGACTACAATTTTACAATTTAGAATAATTATACTATGTAATATAATTTACTTATTTAAAAAATTTAGTGCATGCATAATTTCTAAAACTTGTAAAGTTTCTAACATAATTATTTAATAAAATAATATTTCATAGATTACTAATATATTAATTTTTGTTTAGCTGCTTTAATAATATATCTTGAAAAAAGAAGAAGCAAGCTACTATTTAATATGTATCATAAAATCAATAATAATGTACATTTAATAATTTTTTTGACAATTTATACTCGTCAAGTGAAAGCTATTTAAATAATCAAACCATCACAATTTTTTTTTATGACATATAGAGGTGGCGGTCAAATTCTAGGCCTGCTTTAAAGAATTGCTCATGAAAAGTCTCGAGAAGTTTCTACTTAGAGAGTCTCTTGAACTGCCCTTGAGAATGCAATTTCGATATAATTTCAAACGGTTCCACTGGTTCCCGCACAACCCCATTGATGATGGATCAAAGGCTTACAGAAGAACTGCGGGATAATGAACAAATTCAGAAAAGGTAAATTCGATGGAAGGCGTGCTCAGAATAGAATTGTTGAAAATGCTACGGAAACTTTCAAGCAAATGCTATTGTTAGGCGTAAAGACAATTTATTTGCCAGTGTTCGAGCCAAAGCAAGGTTTACAAATAATGAATGAACCCGAATCTATAAAGTTTTACCCATCGGGATTATTAACAGAGCCAAGAGACAAGTGACAAGGAAAAATCTACTTTGGATGAAATAAAGAGAAAGATGCCTCATAAGGATTCAATATTCAACCGGTTTTCAGATGATGATCTGGAAGTGCACAGAGTTATTGAAACACTAAATGTTATCTCCTTTGAATTGGGAAAAGGCAGAGTAATCAATGAATATAAATATGCAATCGAATAAGCAATGTTAGCACTTTATTCTGTTGTATAAAAATTCGATTATGTGGTTGGTGTGGGATGCCAAAGGGTAGATATTGCACCATTTTAGGAAATACAATTACTCTTAATGAAACGCAGAGAAAGGATCACCAAAGTTGCAGCTGCAATCCAAGTCTTGTGGATGAGACTTATCCCATCGAATGCAGTTGGTTGGGAGTTGATCTATCTAAATTTATGCCAAGGTAATGAGTAAAACAAGCAATCGCACCTTAGTGTGCAATGGGTACGTCAAAGAAGTGTGGAAGGTCAATTAGGATAAATTTTGGTCTATTTTCTTGCATGCATTGAATAATTACTAATTTTGGTCAATTGGTAGGCCATTCAACAAATGATGTTGTTTATGAAACCAAGGTCTCAATGGAGAAGTAATAGCTTCAAATCAACTATGCATCAACTCACAATGATCCAAACATGATTGAAATAAAACATCTGAATCAAGAATATAATAAGGCTCCATTACCAACAGGCTCATGTTATGTTTGCAATAAGGAGGGAGGGATAGAGAGAGGGAGAGATAGGGATAGAAAGAGGGAGATATAGAGGGGGTAAGGAGATAAAGATATAGGGGAAGATAGAGATGGAGATGGAGATGGAGAGAGGGATAGATAGATATGGAAGAGATAAATATATAGAGAGGGAGAGAGAGGCAGAGAGAGAGAGGAAGTGATATATATATATATATATATATATATATATATATATATATATATATATAGAGAGAGAGAGAGAGAGAGAGAGAGAGAGAGAGAGATGGAAGAAGAAATATGGAGAGATAGAGATAATGAGGTAAAGAGATAGATATAGAGGTCTAGGAAGAGGGAGGGGGTTGAGAGAGGGAGACATGTCTAGAGATAAAGGGGGGGAGAGGAAAATAGAGGTAGAGATGGAGATAGAGCGAGAGACGAAAAGGGAGACAAATAGATAGAGAGATATAGGGAGAGGGAGAGGCAGAGATAGAGAGATATAGATGGTGAGATAGAATGACAGAGACAAAAAGATATAAGGAGATATAGAGGGGGAGAGGGAGAGAGACAAAAAGATAGACAAACATAGAGAATTAGAGATAGATAAATAGAGAGGGAGAGAGGGAGAGACAAGTAGGGAGAGATAGAGATGTATGGGAAGATAAAGAGTGAGATAAAGATATATAGGAAGAGAAAGGGAGAGAGAGGTAGATATAGAGAGATAGATAGGGGAGATAGGGAGGGAGCGAGGGAAGGAGAGATGGGGAGAGATGGGGAGGGGGGGAAGATAGAGAGAGGGGGAGGGAGATAAAGGGAGAGAGATATGTAGAGGAGGGAGACATAGAGAAGAGGGGGGGAGAGGGAGAGAGAAATAGGGGAGATAGAGAGAGGGAGATAGAAGTAGGGAGATATAGAGATATATGGAAAGAGAAAGGGAGAAAGAAGTAGATATAGAGACATAGATAAGGGATAGGGAGGGAGCAATGGAGGAAGAGATGGGGAGAGATAGAGAGAGGGAGGGAGAGAAAGGGAGAGAGATAGGTAGAGAAGGGAGAGATAGAGAAGAGGGGGAGAGAGGGAAAAAGATAAGTAGAGAAGGGAGAGATAGAGAAGAGGGGGAGAGGGAGAGAGATAGGTTGAGGAGGAAGAGAGAGAAGAGGGGAAGAGAGAAAGAGATGGGTAGAAAAGGGAGAGGAGAGTGAGAGAGATACATAGAGAGGAAGAGAGAGAAGAAGATGGGGGAGAGAGGGAGAGATAGCTCAAAGAGGTAGAGAAGGAGAGATAGAGAAGACTAGATAGAGATATATAGAGGGAGAGGGAGAGATAGAGATATATAGATGGTGAGATAAATTGATAAAGAGAGATATAAGGAGATATAGAGAGAGGAGAGGGGGAGAGAGACAAAGAGATAGCAGAAGAGAGAATTAGAGATATACATAAAGATTGAGAGAGGGATAGAGAAATGAGGGGAGATAAAGAGAGGGAGAGAGAGAGGGACAGATAGAGATAAATGGGAAGAGAAAAGGAGAGGTAGAAATAGAGAGATAGATAAGACGATAGGGAAGGATATATAATAATAATATAGTTTATATAATATATATTATATATAATATAATAAATATAATTATATTAAGCATACTTTAATTTGTATTACATAGCCAGTATTGGCATGGTGTGATGGTTTATAGGTGGCATTGTTGTTCTTGCCACCAAGGTTCAAACCCCGTTGGGGTGGTATTGTTGAATGGTTTTATCCGGTTCATAGCTCCAGTCAAAAGCATTTACCCCTTGAATAATTTTTTTTTGTATTATATAAAATATTATTAATTATATTTTGTATTATATTTATATGTTAATTTTTTTACTATATAAAAGTTATAGTAATTAATAATTATTAATTATAATCATTTTATATATGCATTTAATAGCTTTATTAAAATATATAATATATAATAATAAGTATACTTATATTATTTATAATTTATTTTGTATTATATAAAATATATATTATATATTAATTATGCTAATGTATATTTAATTATGTAGGGTAAAGGATGCAGTAATGTTAAAGCCTTAATGTGCTCATTATTAGGATCTTGGCCGTAATTTCATTTTAATAAACATACTCCAAAACCCTCATCGACCTTATTTTCAGGCTGTAGCTTATCAAAATGGAGAAGTGAAAGGTCAATACCAACGAGGAAGAGTTTGGAGGAGTGGAAACCAATAGCCGTGGGAAAGTAGCAAAAGGGGGTGAAAAATAGTCAAAAAAATAGCAAAAAAAGATGAACAACTAAGATGTGTTTAATCATCTTGCCTGCCATGTCTGCGAGTCTACATCGTTGATAGAAAAAATGAGTTTGAGAAAGCTCAATGAGGGAATGCCTTCAACGTAATAATGGATTCTATTAAGTTTTATGTTTGTTCCAGTAAGCCAATTCAAAGAAGTTGAAAAGTTTCTCTATTAATAAAGAAAATAAAATTTTCAAGAAGCGATTACATACAAGCTAGAGGCAATTTGAAAGGTCAAGATTGAAAAATAAATAAAGATATAAAGGATTTTAAGAAGTAGTTATGGAACCAAAGGGTCTCTCGAGAGGGGAATTATTTATTGTCTTATTCAATTTTAGGGGGATTTTTTTCTAGCTGTTCGTCTAGGGAAAGGGATGATTTTTCTAAACTTAATCTTGATATAGGCAAAAGAGTCCATGAGCTTCATGTTTGAAAAAGGAATAAAGGAGACATTTTGGGTCTGTGTATTCGATTGTCTTTTTTATAATTGTTGATTCTCTGTGTGGATTCACAATTAGTTATTCATATTTTCTCTATTATATCAAATTGAGAATATGATCATTGCAAAATCTTTGAGTCTTGATTTGTTTATATATCTGAACGAATTATTTTATTTCTTCCTTCTTATTATTTGTGGGTACAAGTGAATGATATTTGTGTCATTTATACATTTTCTTTCTATTTATATTTACAAACGCATTTGTGTCATTGTTATGCACATATGTTTGTTTGCCTTCCCTGCTTTGGAGTCAAAAGCATACCTAAAATCATTTGTGTCTAGCGTATGACTCTTAAATACATATGTCCTATCATAGGAATATAATAGAGTTTGAAAGTAAGTTTAGACAACATGCATAAATTAAAGACAAAAATAAAAGTCGCATACATAAATTTATGATGAAAATAAAAGTAAAAAGTAAGCAAGTGAATCACTAGATCAACCATCTTGATGAGGCCTTCAAGATAAGGATTACAATTTATATTGATTTGATGGAAGCGAATGAGGTTTAATGATTGGTGTCATGTTTCTAACAAATGCTCAATTTTCTTGTTGTAAACATTAATGGGCAACACCATATGGTAGAGTGCATAGATGAGACCTAATAAGCCTTCCACGTGTGATCATGTAGTTGTCATGGTGTTGATTGTCCTTCCATCTAAAGCCACTCTTTTATATGAAGGATTTGTACGAAAGAAAAGGATGGCCAAACAAGTAATAATAAACCCTTCTATCAAACTCAACAATAAAGTTCAATATTTAGTCGATAGGCTATTGTAGGTGGGAAATCCACCGGAAAAGTCTATTGTCTGATGCCGATAATTTTTTTGTCGGCGGCGGGATGACTCTTTTCCGTGCTTAACACAGTGGGAATTTATTGAGTTTGATCTCCTTCATACTATGAGGAGACAAGTTGGAGTAAATAGGAATGGTCTCAAGACATTGACAAGCATGGCCTCTCGCCTCTTTCACCATTGGCTAAATATTGCAGGACAAGGACAAGGACAAGAAGAATGGTGTGAGTGTTGCATGGAGGAGTTGTGCAGCCAGAGAGGCATGGTGTGCCTTAGTGAAGAAGTAAATAATGACAGGCCATGAGTACTGCTGCGGGATCCATCAATAAAACCCTCCAACGATCCCCCCTTAGCAATTTTTGCTGTGTGAATCTGATGCTGAGAAGTTTTCCACTAGGAACAATCGAAGTCTTTGGGGGAAGAAATACATCTTGCACGTGATGAATTCAGAAATGGATATGACGGGTGGCAATCTTAACAAGATGATACTGTTTGGCGTGGCTAGGAGGATTTTCCACGGCTTAGGGCTCGACATGCACCATGTTGAGCTTATTGTGGCCAGATTGGTCCACAAATTTGAATGGTAGAGCAAACCAGGGGAAACGGTGGATCTTGCGAAAATGGAGGTGTTTGGTTGTGAAGAATCAGCTATAGGCCGTAACTAAGGGGAGGGCCTCAGCAGCTGGTTACTCCAAGTTTTACTTAATGTCGAAAGATTTAATAAGCTACAAGCAAAGTAGGTTAAATATTTCTTGGGGGACTTATTTACTAGAGAGAAGTCCTACGGCACACAATGGGAGGGGAGCTCTGTCCTCTAAAGGCGGCAACCCTTCTAATCTTCTCTTTCTCGCCGAAGGAGGTCTTTATCTTTCCCTTCCCCTTCCCCTCTTTCTTCCTCTTTCATAGGGAAGAAAGATTTGGGGAAAGTAATTGTTTTCTTGTGTATACTGCTATTTAAACTATTGCCATCATCATCGTCAGTATCATGTTGATCATAACGAGGTGCTCGAATATTTTTTCGCTCCACCAAGGGGTTTCGGAAGGGCTTGGATTTGGCTGCAACTGTTTAGGCCAGTGTTGTGTTCCAGGTAACTTTACTCCTTTTTTTTTTGTTTTGGGCTTTACCCTTTTCTTATTTAGGATTGAGTTTTTGTCGCCAAGTCTTGTCTTGTAAAGGCTTCTTCGATAGATATTCTGATGATTGAACTTTGATTATGTATTTTCTTCGATTATCACTATTAGGGTTTGATTTTGCAAAGGGGAATTTTGAGTAAGATGGTTTTATTATAGAGCCAAATCGGTAGTAAGGTGCTTTTTGAACAACCTATTGTGATAGATTTCTTTGTTGTAAATTCCCATTTTTTGGATCATAAACATGCAGGATGTAGATTGTCCTATATCGTAAAGTTGTTGCCTGTTAGTTACTGTCAGAATTTTGTTAGTTTTGCTAAATTTGTTTTTTGAAAAAAATTGTGCTTGCTTGTTTTTGCATGTCAGTCTTAGGATCGGATTTGACTAGGGATTTTATTTTGGTGTGAGTCAAGAGTAGGGTTTTATTTGCGTTCAAAGTAGAGCACTCTTTTGGAATATTTGAATGGGAATGTTTGGAAGTGGCTTTCATTGTGGGTATTGTCAATTGGATCTAAATGTGAAATACTTTATTTTTGTTAACCTAAGAAAGAGTTTGATTTCTGTTTTAGTAGGTTTCATTTAAATTGATAAGGAGGACAACTCTTTTCCCAAATAAATTTTACTACAGGTCTTTTTCCTATTTGGAATCTTTAGTGCCTTGAGATTGAGACTCATAGTTTGTTCATTTTCTGGAGGTTTCTGATTGTAACTATTAAATTAACTATTTTCGAAACTAGAAGCATATAGTTTAAAGTTCACTTTTGTAGATTGATTTTTATTCTTCGGCCTGGTTCTGTGAGTTATCCTAACAATTGGAGTTGACTTCAAGGTCAAAAGTTTCCCTTGTATATTTTCAAGAGAAGGGACACTCTTCTTACCCATGAAAAGAATGCAGAGGACAATGTCCCAAGAGAGGACGTTTCTTTCCTTGATTCTCTGCTTCTTGGACAAGTAAGAAATAAAATTAACCTTTTATTTTTCATTTAGTGAAGAATACAACCACACAGGGTTATCTGGTAGAAGGCTTTGTGATAATCATGATAGTTTATGTGCCAATCATGGTGGTTACTATTTCTTGTGGTGTGTTTGTAGTGGGACAATAGGATGGGGGAAGGGTCTGTTCTGCTATGATGTTACCACCTGTGAAACCAAGGTTGGATTATTGTTCAAATGATTAGCTCAATTCAGTTTGAATATTTCCTTTCTACAACGTTAGAAGTTATCCTCTCAAGTAAGATTTTTTCTTTAGTCTGTGATCCTTTGTATCAACCTTGGGTGTACTTTTCTTTTTAACAATATGAAGTCAATTATATGGGTCTGTTGTAGGTTATTCTTGAAAAAAGTGGCTTCATTGCTCAGTTAAATGAAGGACGCCATCTCAAAAAATGTCCCACTGAATTTCGAGTGGACAAGGTGCTGCAGCCTTTTGATCCCAAGAAATTCAGCTTCACTAAAGTAGGCTAGGAAGAGGTGCTTTTCTGTTTTGAAGGGAGTGAAGTAAATAAAGTTCAGTATTTAGACAAAGCTCCCGTCTTGGACAGTCCCAATGTTATTGCTATCAATGTAAGCAAAATTAATAGACATGATAGTATTTCTTTCATGTTAATGCATTCTTGTAAAGTGTTTTCTATTTTGAAAGGGGAAGTTATTTGATCATGTTTTTCCTTCCATAGGTGAGTCCACTTGAATATGGACATGTGCTCCTCATTCCTCGAGTGTTGGACTGTTTGCCTCAGCGCATCGACCCAAATAGTTTTCTCTTAGCTATGCACATGGCTGCTGAAGCTGACAGCCCAACTTTTGGTCTTGGTTACAATAGCTTGCGGGCTTTCGCTACCATCAATCATCTGCACTTCTAGGTATAAGCAATTTTATTTTGTTGAACATTATAGTGCATTTTCAAACATTACGTGCTTTTGGCTTGGTTCTTTGAATTTTTCTAACAATAGGAGTTGACTTCAGGGTCAAAGTTGCCCTTTAATACTTTCAAGAGAAGGGACACTCTTCTTACCTATGAAAAGAATGTAGAGGAAAATGTCCCAGGAGAGGACGTTTCTTTCCTGACCTTGGCACACACCCAATACAATTTATGTTTTCTTCCTTTCAGTTTAAATCTAATTGAAGGGTTTCTGGATGAAAATTGTATTTAAGTTTTAAATCGGGTTTGAGAACATATTTTGTTATTTTTAAAATGAGATAGAAAGTTGATTTGAAAATTGATTCAGAAGTTTATATTTTTGTAAATATCATAATTTTAATTTAGATTTATTTGAAATTAGTTTGTTTGTAAGTTTATAATATAGTTGGCATACATGTAAATAAGCTTATATGTAAAGTTGTGCGTGTAGCAAATGCAAATCGCCTGTGAGCGATCAAAGAGTTTACATTCTTCTCTTGTGATAAAAAAATATATATTTTTCAAAGATTTTCCAAAAAATAGCTAATTGGTGACAAATAGCTGATAAAAATATAACATTAAATTAAACATTCAAGGATGAAAATTTAAATTCAAGTGCCAAAGGAATCATGATTTGTAGAGAAAAACAAAAACACAGCAGACCAGACCCTACACAGATAGTTCACACACATGCAGAGCATTACAGGTTGTTCTGACAACACAATTCATTTTCCTTCATTCATAAGGGTTGTATCTAAGTTGTAAGCTGGTCGGCTTTGAATTATGTCCACAAGTAACCAGAGCAGACAAGCAAAGCAGTTGTACCAGAAAATCAAGGGGCTCGAGCAGATGATGGCCGATCAGAATCCCTTCATAGTTGTCGATCAGAATCTCTATCTCTCTCCCTATTTCTCCATCTCTATTTATCTCTCTCTTCTCTCTGTCTCTCCCTCTCTCTCTCTACATGCATTTTTCCATTATGTTACATTTGGCTACAAGGTATATCATTAACTAGCAACAACTGTACTTAATCCAATTGACCTTTTAAGTCATAGGTCTTCTTCCACTGTACAAAAAATATTATGTTGTGAAACCATTTAGCATAGCATACCGATATAACTAAAGTTCCATTTGTTAATATTCAAATCTTCTTGCATCCCATCATCAATTGACTTTTACTATATATAGTTAGTCTTAAGAAAAGCAATTAACATTTTCTTGCACTTTTTTCCCCTACCCTTCAATATATTGCCATAGTATATCCTGCTATCGGCGTAACCATTGCACCTCGTTGAGGTGCAAGCGCTAGTTGTTAATAAGGTATAATGAAAGGCATTGAGTAAAGAAGCTCAAATTTCAAGACGTGTAAGGTGCAGATGCATTCCTGGAAGCTTGGAGTGCATTCCAGAGAGCTTAGACTGCATTTAGACTGTTTGGTACAAAAGATCCGATTGAAAATTTGTGCCTCTTTAGGCAATTCGAAAGTGAAATTGTGTGACCCTGTGAAAATATTCGGAATAGGTTTTATGCTGCGGGGCGGTGGGAAAATTATTTTTCTTTTAACAGCTATGAATATGCCATAGTACACTCGTTACACCGAAGGCGTTCCTGCCATGAACAAGGTGACCTGTAAAAGCGTATCGACGAATATCTTGCATCCGTATCAATGCAAGACGATTAAACGAATCTCAGCCGTTCTATCATTTTTCACCCTTTTTTCGGCTGTTTTCCCCCGTTGTTTTTTGGCTTTCCCCTGTGGCTATTGGTTTCCGCTCCTCCAAACTCTTCGACGAGGGTTTTAGAGTATGTTTATTAAAATGAAAATTACGGCCAAGATCCTCATTTAGGTTTTAACCTTAGGGCGTAGTTAAGTATAAATTTGCATAATTAATATATAATGCATATTTTATTTGATAAAAAATAAATTATTATAAATAATATAATTATACTACTTATTATTATATATATTTCATCTAATACAGCTTAAATTATATATAATATAATTATATTTATTATTGTATATAATAATATATATAAGTTATTTTATTATTATATTTTTGTTATTTAGGTTATTCCTTCAATCTTCTGGTACTTAGAGGCGAGCGAGAAGGCGAGACTAGTCTCTAGGGGGGTATATGGAGCCGACAACCACTACCACCGTTTAAATCCGAGAACGAGTCAAACCCAAGACCATGAGGAGTTATAGTATTATTATCATATATTATATTCTATAATTAAGTATAAATATGAAATTATTATAATTAATAATTGATATATTTTTATATCAAACAAATTAAATTAATATATAAAAAAATTGATAGTTTAATTGATCTTTGGAGAGATTAGGAAAAAGAAAGAGAGGTAGAGGGGAGAAAATTCTATATAGAGAGAGATATATATACTAGGACTTGCACCTAAAGGAAGTTCAAGGATTACATTGATAGAAAACTATATGTATGTTAGAGAGTATGTGTTTGTGCATGGATGCGCTGCAAATTCTACTTGCATGTGGCTATGTTAAACAATTAATAATAAGTGCTAAATAATGGAATGAAATAAATTTAGACAAATCTAGATTTTTCTTTGAAGAAATTAAGTATAATCTGATTATGAAATATTTTCGTACAAATTTAAAACATAAGGAAATGAAAATGAAAAAATAAGTTATCATCAAATTGACAAAGACTACTGCAAACAGAAATAAAATGTTCCCATCCAGTTGTCAAATCAATATTTATCTAGATTTTATGTGATAAGTGGGATTTTGGAGGCTTTTAGCTAATATCTTAGTGGATTTTACCATTAAATGGTAGTTGAAACTGTTTTCCAATGACTTAATAGTGGTTTGCAGGCATGAGACTTGTTTCAAGATCAAATCTCACACTATATGTAGCCTATTTGCTAATAAAGAGATATAAACTCAAAAGATAGAGAATGAGAGAAAAAGACAAATTCAGATAGATAGATATCATGAGAGAGAGAAAGAGAAAGAGAGAGGAATAGACAAAGAGAGATAGAGCATGAGAGAGAAATATAAGAGAGAGAGAGAAAAGAAATTTACTTTTGATTGGTTGTTCATGTCAACAATCCAAGGATGCAATGTGTCATTGGGGAGTTATGCTCAAGGTAGCATGCCATTTTATTAAGGATCTGATAATTCACCTTTGAGACCTCTTCAATGTACCCATAGCACACTTAAGGAGATAAACATGTAGAGACAAAAAGAGAGAAAGAGAAAGGGAGAGGGAGATAGAGATAAGATATAGATAGGTGGAGAGAGAAAAAAGAGAAAAAGAGCAAGAGAGAGGGAGAAAAATGAGACAAAAGAGGAGAAAGAGATGAAGATAGATAAAGAGAGAGGAAAAAAGATTGAAATAAAAGGACAGAGAGGGGTAGGGAGAAAAAGAGAGAGAAGAGAGAGAAAAAAAGATAAAGATAGAGATAGAGAGAAAGAGAGAGAAATAGGAACATAGAGATAAAGAGGGAGACAAAGAGATATAAAGAGATAGATATGTAGCTTGAGATAGGTAGAGATATAAAGGAATAAAGAGGGATCGAGAAAGAGGTAGAGATAGTGAGGGAGATAGAGAAAAATAGATAAAGAAAAATATAAAGAGAGAACAGGAGAGAGACATAAATAAAGTCACATTCAAAGAGATAGGGAGATCAAGATAAATAGAGGGAAAAATAGATATATATATATATAGAGGGAGATAATGAGGAACATATAGATAGAGAGGGAGACAAATAGATAGAGTGAGGTAGAGAGGTAAAGAGATAAAGATGAATATATAGAGATATAGGGAGGGTGATTAATATATCTCTCCCTATTGCTATCTATCTCTCTATATCTCTCACTATCTATGTCACTCGCTCTCCCCCTCTCTATCTATTGAGCTATATCTCCCTCTTCCACTCCATCTCTCTCATTCACTCCATCTCCCCCTCCATCTCTTCTACTCTATATCTCTCTCCATTTCTCTCTTTATCTCCCTCTCACTCCTCTCTCTATCTCTTTCTATCATTATCTTTCTCTACCTCCATCATTATCTCTCTATCTCTTTCAATATCCTCTTCTATCTCTCTATATCACCCTCTTTCTATGTCTATCACTCTCCCTCTATATATATTGAGTTATCTCTCCCTCTCTCCCTCATCTTCTTCTCTTTCTCCATGTCTACGTATCACTCTTTGTCTCTCCCCCTCTTCTAAGTTCTCTCTATCTTCTACCTATCTCTCTCCCTCTCTCCCCCTTTTCTGATGCAGAGTCCGGAGGCTCAACCTTAATCAACTTGGAAACCTGCCTTCAAGAAGTATCCAGAAAGATTAAAATGACCACATAAAGTAATTCAACCAGCCTTCCAAGTTCTACAATCATCAGAAGCACAATTTCCCAATTTCACTCCTAAACCCCAGTTTTAGTGCAAACCAAGTTTAGGCATTTTCACCAACATTTTCCAAAACACCTAACAAACTCAAGGATGATTAATATACCCTTTTGCAAGTTATAAAACATATAGGAAAACCAATATCAACTCTTTTGGACGAACTCAAAGATCCAATACTCCTGCCATGGAAAAGGCTAGTGGATTAGCCCACTTTTACAAAGAAAGTACACTTCAAACTCCACCAAACTTTATGAAACCTTGGGGTAGCAATTAAAATGGAAAAAAACTACTAAATCCACCACTAGTTTCCAGAAATCACTCTTCCAACATAGCACAACCTAAAACCCTTGATTCTAGGCCTTCAAAAGGAGGGTTTATTGTAAATCATACCTCCAGACCTTTCCAGACTCTGCCACCTGTTCAAACATGCATAATTATGCCTACACAAGCTTTAAAATTCATCACATAGGTTATTTCTTCCAGAAAACTCATAAACCATCATTTAGTTCCTCACTTTCATAAGGAAAATCACCCAAATTCAACCTAGGGCAACACCCAAAACCCACAAACACACTTCCTCTGACTTGAAAATAGTTCAGAAACCTATTTTACAACAAATGGGGCCATTCCACCGAGTTACAATTGCTACAGTAGGTGGAATGCCCTAAAAACTCATTTTAATACTCTCAAATCACCAATTTGCACCAAAACAGGGCAGTTTCAGTAAAACGTCAATAAAATCCTCTAAACTCAATGAAAATTCACCAAACCACTTTCAAATGAAATCTGATACTCTCCTCTTTCCAAAAATAATAGGGTTGAGCCCGTACAGGTTGTACAAAGGTTGTACCACACGTTTTAGCAGCAAATTTACACACAAAAATTTCTAGAAAGCAGCCTTTTTTTCATTATAACTTCAAAAAAATGATTCAACAACCATGCCTCGACCATGAGAGGCTTATTTAACATCTAACCACCCTTACAAACATCCTCCAACTGGAATTTTAATTAGTTGGACATTGGAAACCAACTTTTTACCAATTAGACTCCTAATTGCCTAGTTTTGCACTTTTAACAATTTGTTGACAATAAGTACATTTTTATGCAACCTTTTGCATTTTTTGAACTAAATAACATCAAATACCCCTAATTACATCATTAATAGTCTCAAAGACCTTATTTAACATAAAAATTACTCATACTATCACTAACTCCTAGACTAACCCTCATAGAATGCACTTTGCAATTACATGTTTTTAGGTGCTCCTGCACCATACTCCCCGGGTACAAAAAATTTATGCCCCATAAATTACTCCAAAGGTTTTCTCCAACTCTCTGCACAATCCCTTCAAACCTGCTCTGAGTCACCTGCATGTAAATCTTCTTCCAAGGGACTTTATACCCTTCATACTTTGCTTTGACTGCACCTGGCCATGCTTGATCCTGCTCAAATGAATCTGCTTGCTGCCTTTTGTCTTCATTAACACCTACAAACAAAAATTCAATACACAAACTGAAACAACCATGCATTAGTGTCTCTTTTTCATGCTCTTCCATGAGACTTGGCCAATTATACATGTAGTTCTTCCCTTCAATTCTATTATTTGCAACATAATCTGCATTTTTCCCTTCCACTTTCATTTTAACCTTTGGTCTGACCACTGTCAGAAGGATGAACAAATCAGTGATTCCCTTCACTCTCAGCCCCTTATCCTTCCACTTCACACCTTCACTCAAATGAATTATGCTTAGATCCCTTGTCTCAATAGCATATAATAGCCTGATTACTAAACTCAGCAACCAAGGACAACTCACTGTCCCAATCTCAAATTTTCCTCTCTTCTCCAACTCAGTTGGAAACCACACACACTGTCTTCTCTTAGCCATTCCCTGACCTAGCATCTTCAACATCTCAATTCTAACCTCTATCCTTATTGCAACTCTTTGCAAAACCTTTGCCATATGTCCTTCACCTCTCATGGTGACCAACCTCTGCTCAACTCCTATAGACTCTCCAAACTCTTCCATAGTCTCTTGCACTGTTTTCTGCCAATCTTCATAGCTTACTATCTTTTCCCTGACTTCCACAACCTGCTCATCACCTACTCTCAGGCCTTGTATCAGACCCTTGAATTCTACCATCACTACCTTCATAGCCTGCACTGTATTTTTAGACTTATTAACTTCTTGACTGTTTATCTCAGATCTTTGAGATTCCATTTCAAGGACTTTGGTCCTATCAACTTCAAGAATACTATCCATTTTTCCTTCATCTCCTATGCTCTTACATTGATTTTTCACAACCAACCTTCTCTTCATCACTTGCCATTTCCTTTGGAACTCATTCCCATTTATCTTCAACCCATATTCTTCTTCTACCTCTGTGTTTCCAGTGTCACAACTCACTGTTTTTGCAATGCTTGACTGTATTTTATCTTCTCTCATCCTTAAAGGATACAAAACCATCCCAACCATGATCTTCTCATCACGTTCAAGCCTTTCAAGACTTCTTTCATTCCTCTCATCATTTTCCTTTTTTGTCACTTTCTCATTCTTCATTTTCTTAGCTTCCAAGACCTTTTTATCCTTAGGTCTGCCATCCCCACCTTCAACCTTTTGCTACATCTCGTGCTCTTTCCCAAACAATGGACAACACTCTTCTTCCCTTGTGGCTCCATTATGCCAAAGTTTCTTTTGTTCAAGTAACTCACCTTCATTCTCTTTGATTTCATCTTCTCTTCTTAGGACCTCTATCCCAAGCACCTTCTCATAATACCCTGTCTCAGCTTTATGTACCACTGTATTTTTCATGGGTGTCTGCCCTAGAACACCATTATCCTTTAATGAACAAACTTCTACCTGTCCTTTATCTTTGATACACCCTTCAAGCTTACCTTTCTCTCTCAAGGTCATTTCACTCTTGCTTCTTCCTTTCTCATCATCCTTTTCACACTTCAACTTTGAATCTGCTGTTACCCCTGCTATCTCAGCAATTCTTTCATAGGTGGTGACTGTAACTCTTCCTTCATCACATTCTCCATCCTTTCCTAGTGCCTTTAGGGTCTTTTCACTTTTGACCTTCACTTTCATTGTTTCCTTTTTGTCTTCAAGCTGCTCTATCTTATTCAATACTTCTTGATGGTGCTTTTCTTTCTCCATTGTATCTATGCTATGCCCTTTTTCCTCATCCTTGTCTTTGTCTGCTTTATATCCTAAGAACTTTTGTCTTTCCTGCATTAGCACCCTTGTTTTCTTGTCTTGGACATCTTCCACCAATGAAGTCAGAATATAAATCCTCCCATCCTTTTTAATCTAGTAAATATTATCCCTGCCATAGTACACAGCAAATCTTTCCCAACACCATGGTTTCCCAAACATTAGATGACAAGAGTCCAATGGTACAATATCACATAATATTTTATCCTTATATTCACCTATTTGAAATTCAACCCATGATTGTTCTTTAACCAAAAATGTGTTCTCATCATTAATCAATGAAACATAATAAGGTGAATCATGTGGGAACCTTTCTAAGTTCAATTTTTCAACCATTTCAAGAGCTACCAAGTTATACAAACTACTTGAATCAACCATAACCTTCCATATCTTACCTTTGCACTTGCACCTAGTCTTGAAAATTGCATTCCTCATTTGTTTCTCCTTCTCATTCAAACCTCTGGTAGCCATGATGTCCTTTCTCCTTCAATCTTTAAGAGATCTACTTCCTCGCTCTAATACCACTCTGATGCAGAGTTCGGAGGCTCAACCTTAATCAACTTGGAAACCTGCCTTCAAGAAGTATCCAGAAAGATTAAAATGACCACATAAAGTAATTCAACCAGCCTTCCAAGTTCTACAATCATCAGAAGCACAATTTCCCAATTTCACTCCTAAACCCCAGTTTTAGTGCAAACCAAGTTTAGGCATTTTCACCAACATTTTCCAAAACACCTAACAAAATAAAGGATGATTAAGATACCCTTTTGCAAGTTATAAAACATACAGGAAAACCAATATCAACTCTTTTGGATGAACTCAAAGATCCAATACTCCTGCCATGGAAAAGGCTAGTGAATTAGCCCACTTTTACAAAGAAAGTACACTTCAAACTCCACCAAACTTTATGAAACCTTGAGGAAGCAATTAAAATGGCCAAAAACTACTAAATCCACCACTAGTTTCTAGAAATCACTCTTCCAACATAGCACAGCCTAAAACCCTTGATTCTAGGCCTTCAAAAGGAGGGTTTATTGTAAATCATACCTCCAGACCTTTCCAGACTCTGCCACCTGTTCAAACATGCATAATTATTCCTGAAAAAGCTTTAAACTTCATCACATAGGTTATTTCTTCCAGAAAACTCATAAACCATCATTTAGTTCCTCACTTTCATAAGGAAAATCACCCAAATTCAACCTAGGGCAACACCCAAAACCCACAAACACACTTCCTCTAACTTGCAAATAGTTTGGAAACCTACTTTACAACAAATGGGGCCATTTCACCGAGTTACAATTGCTACAGTAGGTGGAATTCCCTAAAAACTCATTTTAATACTCTCAAATCACCAATTTGCACCAAAATAGGGCAGTTTCAGTAAAACGTCAATAAAATCTTCTAAACTCAATGAAAATTCACCAAACCACTTTCAAATGAAATATGATACTCTCCTATTTCCAACCATAATAGGGTTGATCCCGTACAGGTCGTACAAAGGTTGTACCACATGTTTTAGCAGCAAATTTACATAGAAATTTCTAGAAAGCAGCCTTTTTTTCATTATAACTTCAAAAAAAATGATTCAACAACCATGCCTCGACCATGAGAGGCTTATTTAACATCTAACCACCATTACAAACATCCTCCAACTAGAATTTTAATTAGTTGGACATTGGAAACCAACTTTTTACCAATTAGACCCCTAATTGCCTAGTTTTGCACTTTTAACAATTTGTTGACAATAAGTACATTTTTATGCAACCTTTTGCATTTTTTGAACTAAATAACATCAAAGACCCCTAATTACATCATTAATAGTCTCAAATACCTTATTTAACATAAAAATTACTCATACTATCACTAACTCCTAGACTAACCCTCATAGAATGCACTTTGCAATTACATGTTTTTAGGTGCTCCTACACCATTTTCTCTCTCTTCCTCTTCAACCTATCTCTCTTCCTCTCTCCCCTTATTCTTTATCTCCCCCTCTACGTCTATCTCTTTCTCTCCCTCCCTTTCTCTCTATATCCCACTCTCTCTATATCCCCCCTCTCCCTTTCTCTCTCCCTCTCTCCATCTTCATTTACCTATCTCTATTTCTCTTTGTTTGTCTATTTCTTTGTATCTCTCTCTCTCTCTCTCTCTCTCTCTCTCTCTCTCTCTCTCTCTATATCTACTTATATCTCTATCTCTCCCTCTCCCTCTTCCTCTATCTCTCTATCTCATACTCTTTGTCTCCCTCTCTCTTTGTATCTATCTCTCCCTCTACCTATATATCTCTCTATCTATTTATTTCCCTCTTCCTCTCTTGCCCTATCTTCATCTCTACCTCTATTTTCCTATCTCCTACTTTATCTCTAGACATGTCTCCCTTTCTCTATCCATCCATTTATCTCCCTCCCTCTCTCCCTCTCTATATATTTATCTCTTCCATATCTCTCTCTCTCTATCTCTCCCTCTCCTTGTCTCCTCTCCATATCCCTCTCCTTCTACTTCTCCATCTCCACATCTATCTCTATATTCCTCTCTATCTCTATCTCCTTTCCCTTCTCTCTCTCACTCTTCCCCTCTCTATCTCTCCCTCCCTCCCTCTTTATCTCCTTATTCCAAGCATAACATGAGCCTATTGGTAATGGATCCTGATTATCTTTTTGATTCAGAGCTTTTATTTGAATCATGTTTGGATCCTTGTAAGTGGATGCATAGTTGATTTGAAGCTATTACTTCTGTATCGAGACCTTTGTTGCACAAACAAAAAAAAGTGATAAATGGCCTACCAATTGACCTCATGTACTACATATATGTACACAAAAATAGACCAAAATTTATCCTAATTGACCTTACACACTTCTTCGGCATACCCATTGCACACTAAGATGCAATTGCTAGTATATATTTTTAAAATGGAAAAGTTAGTATGTCAAAATAAATGGAGTAAAAAAAGTCAAGTATTTATAATTTTAGGTGTGAATAAAGTGAAAAAATATTATTTATTGATTATTAAATTATTTGATGTTTAATTAGAGTTTTGCTTAAGTAAATAAATATTTAAGTAGAGTGATTTTCTTATACTATATTCATATGTAGTTTTTTCAAATATAATTGATAAAGATACCTTGCACATGGTTGACACTACATGTTCAAAATTTTAGATTTTTTCTTTTAAATAATAATGTATTTAACATAACACTAGAATCAATTATATTGAGAAGTGTATTTGGTATAAATATAGTATTTGGAGAACATGTTGCTAATGGTAAAATTAACATATTCATGCCATTTTTAATTTAGTTTCATGCTCTTCTTGATGGAAAGTCTAGAAAAAATATTGCATATAAATGAATGACATAAGTTGTACATAATGTATCTTATCATTGAGTCATAATGTATCTAAGGACTAGTGCCATACTTATTTTAAATAAAAATACTTAAACTATTTTATAGATATGGTGTAACAAATTTTCCAAGTATCTAGGTGATTGTTAAGATGGAAATCTGATCAAGTAGAAGGGGGTTATATGGATTCATGGGAAGTTTCTAATAGGAATTTCATTCATGGTGCTTGAGTTCCAATAGGAGAAAGATGGGATAAGAAAGTGTGGACACTAATTAAAGACTAGTATCGATAATTTAAATTCAAAACGATATGATCTAAGATGAGTTCCTATCATAATTCAACTCAAGTAAACAAGTTGGCATGCCATTAGATTTTTTGTGCCTAGGGAAAGGTGGATTAACCATAAAATTAATCCACAAACATATCACCATACATTATTCTTATAAATACAAATTCATTAAACCTATGTATATACACATTTCTATGCCTTTGTCAAATCTAATCCCTCTTTAGTTTTAGGTCAATTCCATATTTTTCAAGTTGAATTTGAACCCCCAAACTTAATCCTTTCAAATTATTTAGAATTATAATTTTAACTAACTCTTGCCAACTCTTTCGCATAAGGGTCAACTATTTATAAGTTTACAAGATTTATCTTTATGTCCTTCTATTTGAATACATTCAATGCATTGATTTTAACCTCCTCTCCCCTCTAAAAATTCCAAGGCATATTATACACACTAAGTGAATGGAAATACTTTATGCGCCAAGAAAAGGTAAAAAAAAAGGTAATAAAGGAAAAAAGGTAAAATGAAAAATAGAATTCTATAGATTGCCAAATCAAGTTTGTAGGTACATGGAATTTCCATGATTGCAAACTAAATTGTACATAAAAAAAAAAAGAATATTTTGATTGCATAATGAATAAGAGTTTCATATCCTATTTATTATATTCTTTGATCATAAAAATTATCATCATTTATTACATTTACCTTTTTATATAACTATTATGTAACTTAGTATTAATCTAAGCTAAACTAATATCTACTTAATTAAATACATTTAATTAATTAAATTAAATTAGTAATATACAATTATCTCAACACACATGAACTAATGGTGGATATATACACATATACGAGTGATGGGGTTATGTACCTTAAGTAACAAGGGGATGATGGAGGAGGGTTTATATTAAAGAGGGATGCTGGGTAGTTGTGATATTTGGGAGGAGGGATTTTCTTTCATTTAGAGATTTCATATTGTCTTGTCTTTATGGAAAGCCAGACAATAAAACCAATCTTAAGAAGCAAAAAACATTGAATTCCAATCAACACTTTGGACAAAGATGAAAACTCTCTAATTTTCCCAAATCCTAAACTAAAAAAGACCAAAAGATAGGAATTTAAGAAGGCTTTACAGAAGGGGGTTGGAGAAGTAGAGGTTTCAATGAGGAAAGTTTTATTTATATACTCTCTGTATATGTTAAATATATTGTGATACAATGTGAGGTGGTGAATTTTGCACAAGATTAATTTGTCATTGTGATGAATTGTTGACAATAAATTTTTATTATTGATGGTGAATTTTCCTAGAGCCCTAAAATTTATTGTAGGAAAAAGAATTGAAAAAATTGTAGATAATTAACAAACATTTTCAGTTGTTAAAAAAATTGATTGATAAAATAAAATAATTATTTATACAACAAAAATGTAAAATTATTATTGAATGCTTAACAACTAAATCAGATATAATATTGTTAATTGTTTCATAAATTACTATTGATGGTGTTGCAGTTACACAGTTTGGTTTGTAGATGACTGCTAAGTTATGACGTTCCAATTTGTTTTGGTCCTATTCTTCTTCATTGCTGATTTAATGGTTAGTTAGCTTCATTGCATATTACATAAAAGGGAAACTATTATGTAGCAATTCTTTTTGTCTTATATGTAGAATTTCATTAAACTAAATGTTTTGTGTTTGTAGATGAGAGAGGAAATTTAAGATATACATGTTTGTTGTTTACTTTGGTTAAGAATTCTTTAAAGTTAAAAGTAAGACAGATTTTTTATACTATTAATTATTATAAAATTGAGTTTCGTTTGTAATTATTGATGATGAATTGGTATACAGTTGAGAATCAACCAATTTTTGTTCCCTACATGCAGAGCTTTTACCACCATCGATGATTTAAAATATCAAATAGCTTCCCCTTCTATCCCCTCTCGATCCTTTGCAATAGAACCATCTGGGAAAACAATATTATCTATTCTTATTCCACTCTCTTTGAGCTCTATAAGAATTGTGGAAAAATTGAGTGTTTGCATCGCCCTCCTTCAGCCACAATTCGATGGCATTATCCCTCCACAACACCTCTTTCCTAGCAAGAAGTTCTAAATGCTTGAATTTTAACTCTCTTTTTGATATTCATTGATTGTCATCCTCATGTGTAGCACATGTTCATTAAGCTCCTCTAGAGTTCTTTCTACCTCTACTTTCTCCACAAATATTTCTTTGAAAGTGTCTTTGTTCCATTGCTTTAGTTTCTCATTGATGAAAGCCAATTTGCACATAAATTAGAAGCTCATCATTCCTTGGAAGATGTCCCCTTCCTGCCAACCACTTTTCAAGGTTTTCTATCAGTTTTTTATCGTTCCACCACATTGAATCAAACTTAAAGTATCCTCTAGCTAGTTTCTCACAAAATTCAATCTCTAGTTGTATGAGGAAGTGATCAGATATAGATACTAGTAAGATGTAGGAAGTGCAGTTGATTGTTTCATTTAGCTAGCCCCCCTGACCAAAAATCTATCTAATCATTCATATATGTTTGTCCAAGTAAAGATACCATTCTTAGGTGGGCAATCAACCACTCCCAAGGCAAAGAAAAATTCCTTAAATTCCACTATTGATTTGTTTTCCTTTGAGATCCCTCTGCTCTTCTCCTTTAGATCTAGGATCGCATTAAAATTTCCACCCAAAATTATCATGTTACTATTTAATACTTCAGCCCTTAATTTAATTTGTTCCCAAGTCAAATCCTTGTCTACTGATCTTGACGACCCATACACATTAAAAAGAGGAAAAGCAATATTTGATTGACAAAGATGCACTTTACATTACATCCAATGAGGCAAGAAACACTCCATAGAAATGTCCATAGAGCTCACCAACCAAAGCACACCTAGGAAATCCAAAGCACTAATTGTATTAATAAAAAAACTAGACCATTTCTTGTAATGTTTTAAAAAAATTCTCCCTTCTTCCTCACTTATTTTTATCACTTGTATGATTACTATGTCTACTGCTAATCTATCAAGGTGATGCTTCACTAATTGTCACCTGTTAGGGGTTGTTAGGCCCCTAACATTCCACATTATGATCTTCATGGCTTCCCAAGGGAGGCCCTATCTCCCTTGGTTTCAAAGAAATTTTTGGTGTTGGGTAATCCAAACTCTTTCACATCCTCCTACCTCTTTTGCTTCCTTGATTTTCTTCCCCTTCCCTTCTTGATATTACCTTAGAATCGGGCTTCTGATTGGAAGATTCCCTACATCTCCACTATGTTTAGGGCATCCTCATTTGATTCATCCACATCAGATTCCAAATCCACTACCACAAGTCTTAGGACCCATGTTTATATCTACAATGGGCATGTCTACCTACCCATCATCTTCTTTTCCATTCATCATCTGACCCTTGCCTCTATCACTGTTGGACTGCTCGCAAGGGGTGATTCAAATTTTTCTTTCTCCTTGATGGCATCTTTTAGGCTACTAGTAGCTAGGTTAGATACTAATGGTACCAAGATCCAATTATCCATCACTCGTTCTACTCCCGTCAAAGCCACCCACACATTGGAGATCTTAGGGTGCCACACTTTCTTCGTTTTAGGCCTTGACTTGCATTTGCATTCCATGTGGCTTCTACTATTGCATCACAAATAGAAGTACTTGTCCTCTTCGATTTCCACAGGAACCACCTTATGGCTTCCATCAACACATAACAAAATTTCATTCAAGATCTTGCAAACTGTCATGATTTGGATCTTGAGATATAGGTAAGACTACCCATTAATGATCTCTTCATCCACATTGATTAGGTTTCCAAGTTTTTTTCCTATTTTATCAATACATTCCTTCACCGAGTATTCCAATGATAGATTGTAGAGTCAAAACCATAAAGGTTTGTTGTAGGGTTCTATTTTTTCTTGATCAAAATTCATAATCCACTTTTGCATATAGATCAAATGATTCTCCATCTTCTAAAGAACACCTTTTAAAATTTTTCCCTTCTCCTCTGAAGATTTAAAGATGGCGACAAAGAAACCTTTCGACATGAATTTCACTATCTGCATTTATTTCCAATTTTCTACAAGCCATTTGCAAATTGCCTCCTTATTGAACCTAGGTCTAATGATACAACAAATGATCGCCAACATTAATAGCATCTAAACATCCCTTTGATCTTCCTATGTTAAGGCGACTGCCAAGTGTTCATCATGAAATGATTCATTGTAATTAGACGAAGCATCACTCTCGTTCAACTCGCCATCAATAGCTTCCTTCTCCTCTATAAATTTTCTCTTGCCACCTTTTCGCTCCATTTTTTGTATATTTAAACTAATATTTATTAAAAATAATTTATTTTAAGAATTTTAAATGTTAAAAATGAAATAATTTTTTCTTAATCCTTGATGAAATAAATATGAGTGGAAGTTAAATATTATATTACCATTTTATAAAAGAGATAGACAATATGATCTACTTCTTAATTTTAAGTACTTAAAAATGAATATATGTTTTGAATTTTCATATTTTCTAATGAATTATAAAGTAGCACTCACATGCATAGGCATGCAACAATCAAGGTCCATCGCAAATGGCTATCTAATAAGAAGGGAGATTTATTTTTGTTTTTCAAATGCAATGTGAAATATAAACAATCAATAATATTTGCAATTGTTTAATTGAGTCAAGAAAGGGAAAGTGTGTTCATAAGCCAATATGAAATAATGTGAGGTTAGTTCATATCTCACAAGCTATGGGTGTGAGATTACAAACTATTTGCACAAAATGAGAAATCGATCTTTGTGTTTCAACATAGAAAATTATTAGTTGAAAATTGATTATGAAAATGTAAAATAAAACCTCAGGTCATGTTGAATGAATCTTATTAGTTACAATGTATCCATTAATTTTAATTTTAAGGAAGTAATCATCAATAAATTATTTTTCATTAATATGTAATATCTAATAATTTTAGTTAGAATAGTTATTTGAAATTGATTTTAATTAATAATCTTAGGAATATACTAAATTAATAATCTTTGTAAAATGTAAATGGTTTATTTTGTGTGTTATTGTAAAGTGGTCGAATCGAAAAGCATTAGTCAATGTCTTTCTTGAGCTATAACCGAGGGTTTTCTTCCTGGTTCTTTCCCGCTAGTATGCTTGCCTGAACTAGGGTTTTGTAAACTTATATTTATTATTAATATATTTATAGTGGCTTCACACTTTTTCCTAAAAAAAATAAATTAATTAAATTAAATATTAATTTTTAAATAATTTTTTTTTAACAATAATTTCTTTCCAAAATTTAAGGTATGAGATAATTTTATCTCTATTAAAGTTTTATATTTATTAGACCTAGATGCACATCTATATTTCATTTTTTGTCTAGGTTAATCAATCAATTGATTGATTATTATTCAATTATGTTAAGTTACATATGCATACAAATACATGCCAGAGTTGAAGTTGTGGATTAAATAATATTTATGAAAAGTATGGAACATTAAACAATTCTCCCTTTTTAAAGAGTTATTACTGATGCCTTTAATTAGGAATATGCAATGAAAAGTATTATTTTAAAAAGTTAGTCAATAACTTTGGGTATGGCATATTTTGAAGAAAGAAAGATGTTTAATATTCAATATGTTTTATAATTAGTATTTAGTTGATAATTTGTGATTTATGGGTTACTAGTAGTAAAATAAAATTGAGACAAGTAGAAAGGATTAAAAAGTAGTCAATTACAAGGAAATTGAAAACAAAAATATCAGTTTTGTAATACCCCTCGTGTTGTTGTTACTTTCTTGATACTCTTTTATTTTGAGTTGTGTACTTGGGATTGTGATGGTGATTGTTCACTAGTTTGACTTGTGTGGATTTACAGTTTAGCTTGGTTTGATGCACATGATACTGCTTATGATGTTTTATGAGATATTATGTGGTTTTTGTACTATCTGGATATGTTATTTCTTTCATTAATATTATGTAGTGATGTTATGGTTTAATGTCTTTTTATGGATTATGATGTGTATGCTAGTGGGTCTTGGTGAAAGGACGGAGTATCATCACTCGTTTGTGAGTGCCCTGCTACGCCGCGACTACCTTTCACAATGTGTCTATACTAGAGATTTATATGTTACTTGATGTTGGTTTCATGCAAGATGTAGGTACTCGACACTGACTCCACCTGTGTGCCAGGTCTGAGTGTGTCCCACAAACCCAATAGGTATGAAGTTAAAAAGGAGTTGATAAGGAAGTGTCCTCGTCAAAGTTGTCATCTCTATTGTTGTGTCTAACGGTGTCGTTGTCCGCAATCCTCTCTCCATTCTATATCGTTTTGTGTTAATTTATTTTAATCTGTGTTTATGTGTCGTTTAGTTAATCATTATGTTTGATATTTTCTTTGTAGATTATTAATGTTATTTAATTGATATAATTAAATAGTAGGTAAATGTTGTTATGCTAATTGTTAGATTTAAATTTATTAAGTTTTAAAGGTTGTTAAATTAAATGTTGATTATTTAATTAAAAGGATAAATAAATAAATTAAATAAATAATATTGTTAATAATTATAAATTGTCATTTTGTAAAATGAAATAAAATAATTTAATGAATTGCTTGATAATTATCAAGTTGTGGATAAATATTAAATAAAGTAATTTTTAATTAATTTAGTGTGATAATTATGAGCTTTAAAATCAAATAAAAATAAAAGTGGAAGATTTCATTTGAAATGGAGAAAAATCAGAAAAAAAAGGATGAATGCATGCTTAGTTTATTTTCAAAAATTAGAAAAGCAGTAGAAGCTTGCTTCGTTAATGGGTTTTTGTTTTCAAAAAGAAAAAAAGAGTTTCTTTTTAATTAATTGAAAAAGATGAGAAATTGGCAGAATTCAAAAAAAAATTGGGTAAAGAAAATTGGTATTATTCCAAATTGAGTTTCAAAGAAGAAATAGGGAAAAATTGCTGAGGAAGGAGAAAGAAATTCGTGAAGGTTGTTTGAAATACTCGAGAAGAAGTTTGTTGTGCACGTCACTCCGTTTGCAGAGCATAGGACTCTAGGTTCTTTGATCACTATCTATTTTAAATGTTTTTTAAAATTTAGTGTTTAGTTCAGTGTTTGTTTTGGAGTTTTCTTGGAAAAACTATATTGTTTTAAAAAAAATGAAAGTTTTTGGAATGTCTTAATTTCATGTTTGGCTGAATGCAAATCCTTGTTTTAAATTGTTCTCTCCAATCTATTTGGCTGATTATATATTTTTCTCTGGAGGAAATTTGCATTTTCTTCAAAGAAAGTTGTTTTTTTTATTATGTCTGTGAAGATCTGAGTCTTGTTAGAGAAATATATATACTCATAAATTATATTTTGTTATATATATCATTATCTGATTTCCTTTATTTTAAAAGAATATATATATATATATATATACCTGGGGTATTTTATATTATGTGTTTAAAAAGAAAAAAAATATGTTTGTTGTCTATATTTTACTTCTGAGAAGTAGATTGTATTAAAAAAAAATTATAATCTGTGTTAAAAAAAATTATATTCAATTATTAAAAAATTCTTATGGCAGGGGGGACTGTTAAAAAAATTTATGGGAGTGATTGGGGGAGGGTTGACATATTGTCGTACCCCCCATTGTTTTCCCCATGGCTTCTAGTCGTGCATTCATGGGGGTTGCATGCAGCCTTCCCATGGCTGGGCTAGTAGCCTTAGGGCTACTATGCACATCCCTAGGAGGGGCTAGAGCCTCCTTGTATGGGAGGTTCGCAGCCTCCCCACAGGTTAAAATTTAATTTAAATTTATTTTTTATAGTTGTTTTTTTTAATTGATAATTTGTCAATTTTTAATTATATATATATATGTAATTAATTAGCAGATGTGATTTAATTATTTAATTTTTTTAGATTTATTAAATAATAGATTATAATATATATATATATATGTATATACATAGTGAAATTTATGTAATTATATATATATAGGCTAAAATAACCGAATTCTATGATGTTTCCAATGCTTGATTATATGTTGTGAAAGGATGAATTAAAAAGCAAGGGTAGTTAATAAATTATATTGGGAGATTTTTTTTATTAAAATATATATCTATATATATATATATTGGGTAAATTGGATGCTTAAATTCATGGATGTAATTGTGTGTTTGCATTGGCAGTGAGTTTATTTTAGAAAATAAAGTTAGAATGTGGTTATGGATACTCTATAAAATGTGAATGTTGTTTTAAAGAATTTCATGTTGATATCTATTTCTTGTGGATTGCAATTGATTATTTCTTACTTTGATTTTTTTTTCCATGGGGTGATTTTAATGAGTTGATGTATAAACATGTGGAAACCCCTTAGGTCGTATTATTCTCCAATAGGAGTTGTGGCTATTGGTCTTAGGCTTCGAGAGGCTTGAGAAAGTTGTTTATTGAGATATTGTTTGATTTGATATTTGTCAATACTTTGATTGTAATGGTGATTTTGAGCTTATACTTGGGTTGTACCTATCTCATGAGTGTTTATGCATATGATTATTGGAAAGATGATTTTTTCCTTGCATATATTTCTGTTTTGAGATTCAATACTTTCTTGTGTTTGTACAACCCTTTGGAGCTTTAGTTTTGTGGTTTGGGTTTCTAGGGAGAGTGGCTCTTCATGGGTGTCGATGCACAAAGGGGCAGCCAAGATAACCCATGCAAGAGTTGGTTTAATAAGTGATAACATAATTAAATGATTAGGAGGATGGATAGAAGTAACATTAACAAGATAAGTAATGATGCCTCATTCATCCATTAGGGCTTTCATAGACTAAGGGTGGACTGAGAAGGTCGTGGTTGGAAAGATTGTTACCTCATCTCCATGAGAGGTTAACGATTCCATACGAGTCACCCTATGGGACCGATGCCTAGAGAGGCAGCCAGAATAACCACAGATGGGGCTCGACACCTTAAGAAAGGCAACCAGGATAACCCATGTTAGGACTGTGCGATGACACTCTCCTCTAACATTCCCTTGAGTTGTTATCTTTGGAAGCCTCTGGAAGTGGTCTTTCAATGTTGTTTTTTCCTTTTTGTTTTCATGTCTCTCTTGTTTGGAGTTTAGTCTTGTTGGTATTATGTTTGGATAAACTTGGTCGAGGATCCTTCCTTGTTTACTCCTAGCATGGGGGTGGTTGGGTGGAACGTACTACGCACCCCGTTGGATCCTCCTGTCAGCAGTCGTGCAATGCTGTGCTTTTCAAATGCATCATGATCCTAAGTTCACTATGTTGATAGATGTATACTTTTTACTTCAATCATCCTTTTGTATTGGAGTATTTCTCCCACATGTGTTGGGAAATTTTATGATGTAAACTCATGTAATCATTCAATGTGATGTACTAGAAGCTGATGTAATTTATATTTGTACTTGTATTTCTTTTTATCAACAATAGTGGTTATCGCCATTTGAAACATATTGTATCTGTGGAAATATGTTTACTACATACCCATGGTTGTAATATATGTTTTTATGGTTATTATAATGATTTAATCTTGTTATACTGGTTTATCTCTTGTGAATGGTGTAATGTTAGAATTGAGATGGTTAAATGGTTTATATTAATTCTTTTGCAATTTCTTTTATTATCATTTTGTTATGGGTTAGTAAGTGTAATGTTACCTCATGTAACCAAAAGGACTTGGGTTTTTAACTTGTAGTTTTTTAGATGAATTGTATGCATTAATGTACATACTTTATATGTTTAAAAAAAATGTGTGTTAATAGTTGTCCTTTGGGGTTTCCGCGACGAGGTGTTACAATTTTTTTATGAATTCCTTCATAGTGTTATTGAAGAATGAGTCACACCATGTTTAATCCATAACAAATAAATAAACTTCAAAAAAAGAAGAATGCAATGACACAATACACATATTTTGCATTGTTAGAATAAATGAATAAAAGATATGCATTGTTTTGAGGTGAGATGACCAAAGTCTCAAGTGCTTCCACAATACTTGCTATGACATGAGAAACATGTTATTATAGAGTATGTTTGTGGAAGCCAAGTGTATATAGCAAAAAACCCACATTCGTTATCCTCCCTACCATTTTGGCATCATGGAGCCTCGTGGACTCTAGCCAAACCCCTAAGTTAGAAAAGTAGGATACGTCCACAAGAAATTTCATGGAGTTCCATCATACATAACACAATAACAAAGTTGGGGAAAATCTAGTGTTTTCATATCTGATTAAATCATATTGTAGTGTTTTCTCTATTGTGCTAACTTTGTAAAAAATAGGTATCATTAAATTTTTGAATGCTTTTGCATGGTTTAGCCTAGTCCCTACAAATAGAAGACAGGGGTATGTTAGTGGACGGGCAAGCAAAATCAGAAAGGAAGCATAAAAAGTGTATAAGTATATGGGTAAAACCAATACAGAGAATTTGAAACTAAAAATAATTAGTAATATTTACAATTGCTTCATCGAATCTATATATTGATAATGGAAAAGTTTTGTACTTACATTGATGGTGTTTAACAAGCGCGAGAAACATTGGATCGAGTTGTCAGAGCATTAAAGAATTATAAATAGACAATTTACAATACACTATTTTTTTTGGATGTCTATTGTATCTATGAAACATTATAAAGGAAATAATATAGATCTACAATAGAAGAGGTTAGCATTATCTATTGTAAATAGAAAGAGATAAAAAGGAACATTTTGAATGCATGGTGGAATATATATTAGAGTGTATAGTAAATAAAAAGGTGTATCTAACTTCACAAACATATATATCATTATAGATTTTCTTTTGCAAGTGCTTATATTTGCATTGCATGGCTAAGATGTATATGCAAAAATGTATTTGTGAAGCATGGTAACATTTAACAACAAATAACTAGAAAGGAAAAAAATGTAGCCATGCATGAAATGAATACCAGGCCAACCATGACATTGCAAATGGTTTAGTTGAATGGAGCAACATCCACCATTATCATGTGCTTATAGGGATAAATAATTTGATGCAAACAAGAAATTGTTTGTCCTCTAACAAGCTCATGGAAACGGTGTGTGGTTGTCCTCCAGAGTCACATAAACCACAATATACAATGGTTGTGAAAGGGTGAATCTTAAATCACAATTTTTTTGTGGGAAGACAATCATACATTTGACTTCAAAAAACATAGTCTACTCTACCCATTGCATTTCGGCATGTGTGTATAGTTATCTTTTCACCTTATTTAAAGGACTATTTACATACAATTGTTTATGAAGATGGGAATTTTCCCTAAAGTTATAACAACTTTTATATTATGCAATTCTAAATGCATTTATATAAAAAATACAATTGCAATCCAAGGAAGCATATAGTAAAAATGGTCATCAAATTGACAAGCCAACTGTTAAATAGTTTGGCAACTATTAAATAATCAACAATTTGCTTTGCGGAACCAAGAAAAAGAATATCATAAAACATATTGATACAAGACAAGAAATCTATGTAATAGTTGTCTTGTCAATTCAAAATTCAAGCTACATTATTTGGCACTAAATATTAAAGGAAAAATACACAAATTGTGAAAGAACTATTATGAAAACACTTAAGAATCATAAGTGAATGCCAACTATTACATTGATTGCTTGTATTGTATCAATATGTTTCATGATATTCTCTTTTTCTGATCTATTTGAAGGTACCTATAATAGGTTACTCATTGTCATAGTTTACGTCTTGTATTATTCATATCTTAATGCATGAAATTTCTGTCAGGTTTTTTCGCCAGTCTAGCCATGAATAGGATTTTTTTGTGCCGAAATCTAGTAACCACTTATGGGTGGTAGCCGGTTTCCCATGGTTTTCTATGACGATGTGGATTTTTCTAATTACGTGAGTTGGTAGTGGTGGAGTTGGCTGTGTTGAGACATGGAAGAAAAATGGTAAGTGATGGCTCGCAATGTGGGAAAGTATTTTTTTTTGGTTGAATTCTTGAATGAACCACTGTGGTGTTGCTTTGATAGTAGAGAATTGGAAAAATAATTGCTTGCATATGTGCATTTGATATCAGGTTGAAGGGTTTTATTTTAACACTAATGTGCTCTGAAATGTGCAAGAAAATATATTGATTAAGTTGCATTATTGAAAGAGCCATTGTGGTCTTGGTTTCATAGTTCTAGACTATACTAAAAATCATCACCTTTGGCTTGGTTCTCATTTTGTACATGACTACATTTTTTGCCTTTCTGGTTATTGGTTGTTATATGTGCCCATGTTTCACAAACACATTTTTGCATATACATCTTAGTCATGCAATGCAAATATAAGCACTTGCAAAATAAAATCTATACTGATATAAATGTTCGTGAGGTTTGATGAACCTTTTTAGTTATTATACAATCTTCCTTGGTGTGCAAAATCAGGCTTTGTGGTTGGGTCTCCAGTTCAAATAGATGAGAAAAAAAGAATATCATGGAACATATTGATACAAGATTCTAGCTACGTTCTTTGGTAATAAATATTGAAGACAAATAGAGAAATTGTATTAGAGGTGTTAGAATGATTAATTTCTTGTTCATGTATTTTGTTCTCTACTTATTATTCCTTGTTATATGTTTTTATCTTAGGCATTATACCCATTTTGGAGACTTTGAAGAGATTATGGCTCTGTATGGATGGAGAAATTATAGTTAAATCTTGTTTCTTTTGTCAAAAAATATGGTCAAGGTTAGTAATTTTTTCACCCTTTGTTTATTGTTTGTAGTTATCTTTGTGCATCTTTGGTGTTATAGCCATTAAAATAGGAGAAATTGTAGATTACACACACACACACACACACACACACACACACACACACACACACACACACACACACACACACACACACACATATATATATACGTAGAGGGTTAGTACGAAATCATAAAAAAATTGGAGATAAAAATAGTTTAGTGGTTGTTAAGTGTTATTCTAATAGTTCTTTTACAATTTCTCTATTTGTCTATAATATTTAGTTGCAAGTAATGTAGCTTCAATTTTCAATTAAGTTTGTGGCGTTATACCCATTTTGCACAAGTTATTGCTACCCATTGGCTTTACGAATTCTATTTAATGTGGGTTTACTACCAAAGAATGTAGCTTGAATTTTCAATTGACAAGTCAACTCTTGCATAGATTGCTTATCTTGTATTAATATGTTTAATGTGAGTTTTCAATCATCTATCATTTACCTGTGATTCTTAAGTATTTTTCTAATAGTTCTTTTACAATTTCTCTATTTTTTCTATAATATTTAGTGCTAAATAATGTAGCTTGAATTTTGAATTGACAAGCCAACTGTTACATAGATTTCTTGTGTTGTATCAATATACACTTCCCCATTAAAAAATGTTCATTATTCTAGTTCACCTCTTCTATTCTCCATTTTCTTAAGTTCTATTTAATGTGGGTTTCCGATCATCTATCATTTTCCTATGATTATTAAGTGTATTTCTAATTGTATAAGAGGTATCAGAATGAAACTTATTTTCCACTAAATATTATAGATGAAAAGTACATTAAATAAAAATTTAAAATATGCAGTATAGAAGAGACAAACTACAACAATGAACAGTTTGTTATGGGGAACTGGAAAAAGGAATACCATGAAGAATAGTTTCTTATCGATAACTTCAAACATATTGATAGAAGACATATAACATGTTCGATAAAAAAAAAACAACCATGGAAATTAATAGTTTGTTAAAAGGAGCTTCAAATAGATGAGCAAAAAAGAGTACCATGAAACATATTGGTACAAGACAAGCAATCTATGTAATAGTTGCAAGATGTATTAGAATAACACTTTAGAATCACACGTAAATGACATATCAATGGAAACCTTTGGTCTGCTTTCAATTTTTTTGGTCTTGTATGTTTTTCTACCTCTCTTAATGTTTTATTTAATGTGGGTTTTCAATCATTTTTCATTTACCTATGATTCTCAAGTGTTTTTGTAACAATTGTTTTACAATTTCTTAAATGGTAGATGATCTAAAACAAATTTTAAATGGAACTTTAACATATGGAGAATAGAAGGTGTAAACAACAGCTATGAGCAGTTTCTTATACAGTGCTTCTGATGTACAAAATGTGTATAGCAGCAAAGATGAGTAGAGACAACAAGGAATAATAGCCAAAGGCCACAAAACATACACGAACCAAAAATAATAGAAACCAGTTGAAAGGTACAGGTCAATGTTATGTTTGATGAAGAATACAAGAGCTAAACTATGACAAAAAATAGCTTGTTACAGGAAGCTTCAAAGATGTGAGAAAAAGAGAATATCATGAAACATATTAATATAGAACAAGCATTCTATGTAACCGTTGGTATTTACCTATCGGCTATTTGTTTGAAATTTACACTAGGGTTTCCATCAATAAAGTCGAGAATAGAATTTCTCAATGCCTCTAGATAATTTTTTTTGATAATCTGAAAGGGTAACTTTAGAAACATGGACACATGTAATATGTACAATAGACTATGTTTATTGTAGTCAAGTGAATGTAAGAATTTGTGCATGCATGTATATATATAGCAACAAATATATCGAGCCTATCTAGCCATGGAGGAAGAAAAGGTTTGAATGTATAAGTGAGAAAAATATAAATCTCTAAAACAAACCTTGTTTATGCTTATAGCTATGGTCATCTTTCAAGTACCAATTGTTCGACAAATGGGCTTCATATCTCATTTTCCATCTATGGTTGCATTGATCCCAACATGATATTACTGCAAAGCAACATTTTATTTGAATATATCAAAATATGTCTCTGGTTAGATGTGTATGGAACGAAAAAAAGACATTGAAAAATAAATTATATCAACAATATAAGCCCAAACATTGTAGATTATGGAGTGCAACAATTGTAAAACTCTCTAATCTAGTATCTAACAGAGGTGGATAGCAGGATTTTTCAATAGTTTGCTATCAAGGAAACAATATGGTGCCTCATTTCACAATGGAAGCAAAACAATATACATCCTCATACTACAACAGTCAATATTACATTTACTCCCTTCCATGCCACCACACAACAATGCCAAGATGATTCAACCCTCATGTGAGCAAAAATTTACCATTTTGTTTTCCTTGATTGAGGCAACCAGCTCCACCATAGCCAACCTACACAGTCAACAAACTCCACTACCATTGTAAATAGGCTTGAGCAACCTATCAAAAATTGCATGGAGTTTTATCATATATTAGACAAAAAATGCAATGTAGAAAAGAGTATATATTTCTAAATGCAATATACATAAAGAGTAAAAAAGTGAAATGCTGAAAAGAGAATTTTGTAGATCAACATTTGCCAGCTATTTGAATCAAATAAAACTAATAGAAAAGCTAACAAGAACACATAAGAATATGTGGAAGAAAATCATGAAGGAAAAATGACAAAACTTAGGGTATATAGGCACAAAAATTAGAAAACAAAACATGGTTGCAGAATTTTAAACTTATTAGTCAAATGGAACACAATTTTTTGAAAATGTTTCTAGAGTATGAGCATTTATAGTTTAATATACTAGAATTTTTGAAACACATTACTAAGTTATAGAACATTCGGCCTCTACTTATTGTTGGTTGGTATCTCTATGCATCTTTGACACTTAATGTTGTTTGTATGTGCATATGTATCAATTTGTAAAAGCTACAACTATATGCTTAGAGTATTGCATGTTAAAATAGGTTGAAAGAGAATTGTAGGTATCCTAATAAAGAATTGACATCATGGAATTTAAAAACACTTGGAAAAAAATTGATAGGTGGAATATACAGAAGAGTGTGTTCTTCTGAATTCCATATATGAAAAGTATGAAACAACAAAATGTTGAAACAAGAAGTAGGAAGATTAATATTTATGGGTGCATATTTGCATAGTGAATTTAACAAAAATTGTATTGCTGAAGGCACAAAAGATACTAAATAGGAAGAAAATTATCTTTAATGTGTAAGGCTGAAGAGGATGGAAAGCATTGAATAAATGGGGGAAATTTAATGTGGCAGTAAAACACATAGTATATAGGCACAAAAAATGGAAAACAGAGCATAGTTGCATAATTTAATACTAATCAGTCAAATTGTACAACACAATATTCTTGAAAAATTCTCTGGAATAGTTGAATATATATTTTAATATATTGGAATGATCAAAAAATGCCACAGACTTGTACACGTTTTTCCCTCTGCTTATTGTTCCCTAGTATCTCTGTGCATCTTTGGTATTATTACTTGGTATGTTTCTAAAAAATTTAACTTAAAATCCTTGGAAAGAGGATGGTATATGGTTTGGAGCTCATGTGAGAATAAATATTTCAGAGCCTTTTTTATAATATGGAGCATGAAGTGGGGATGAAAGCATTTGGCAAGGGCTAGAGTTGTTCCAAACACGCCTCTTCATTGTGACGTTGAGCAATGTATTTCTTGTTGCTTTGTCTAGAGTATCTCACAAATGAGAATGGTGGATCAATGTAGAGTCCTTCAATTGATTTAATAGAAGATATAGCTTTAAAATTCAACCCCTACCTTTCTTTGTTGCCTATGTTTATCATAACTCTATCTAATGTTAAGCCTTGTACTTTATGTATTGTGATTGCCCATGCCATGGTGAGTGGAATTTAATTTTTACTACCTTAGGTTATAGTTGGGATGGGGATGTCTCTTGGGTTTTGTGGGTCCCATGGTGGGTCAATGTAATTTTGAAAGTGGAAAACATAGTTAGGCAGATCTAGCGGTTTGCAATGTGCATTGTGCACAATAGTTGTAACAAGACCAAGGGATCCATTGACTAGGCCAACTTGAATCCACAATTTTTTTGTTAGAATCACCTATTCACCAACACAAAGTAATAATTTTGGAAAAATTTGGTCATCATCTCCATAATCATATGTCTTTTGCTATGCTACTTGAGTAGTGCCAATGGCTATGGGAAGGTTTAACTATTTGATCTTTTTTTTTATTGTCGAATGTAACTAAGTCATTTGTGGAAAAAAAATATGTTGTAACATCAAATTGTTCTCTTTTAGTGGCTAAGAGAATTTTATTTTCTTGTTTCATAAGCTCTTCCTATTCATCGTGGAGAGCCTTGCCTTTTCTTATATGGAGAGGGATTGCCTAGATTTTTTGTTGGGTAGGACTATCTCCTTATTGGCAAAAAATAGTGTCCAATGTTACTGGGATTGTAAAAGTATGCCATAAGGCTATAGATGATGAGCGTGAAGCATAAATAGGAGTATCCATGATAGGTGAAAACTAGGAAATATCACCAACAAGGATGATAGAAACACCACTAAATGGTTGCCTTTGGTTATCAGGAAATGCTTGGTGCAATTAGCTATCTAGTTTGAGCAACAACTTCAGGCCTAGAAAACTCATTTCATTTATCAAAATGTATTCAATATATTTAAATTGTTCTTGGAATATTATTAATGGCTAGCCTTGCAAAGGATTCATATCCTTTATGGGAATCTAGACGGTAATATGGATTGTGGAGGTGCATATGTTGTAGGTAGCAACAACTATAGGGGTTGTTGATGCCAAAATTTGATGAGGTAACAATGCCTTATGGGAAACTCAGTTTATGGGGGACCTTTTGCGCTAAACTGAGTAACCTCCAGGTTTTTAGAGAAGCCATCTTCTTCTATAATGGGGGTCTGGAAAGGGAAAAGGAAACAGATATAATAAAATGAAGTCTAACCTAAGGCGATGTGCCAAAACTTAATGATAGGCATGATAAATCATAGATCTAAGGGCCTAAATGGTGTTGTAGTGTTCCAAAACATTAGAAACTTAAGATTATAACATAAACAATCCATTCATTGACATAAAATAACATTGCATACATTCCTACTGCCAAGAAAAGTCATTAGACATGATCTAGGTCAGCAAACTTGCATTCAACATATATAGAAGTTCTTAAATGAAGTGTCCAGACAATAAAAGCATAATTAACAGTTTGATCAAATACAATGAAAAACAGAAAGGCCGAACAATTGGCATAGTCTAAGAGTTTTTGTAATCAAATAAAACAACAATAAATGGCTGGCGTCTTTAACTAAAACTAGCATTTTCTTCAAATTTTGAACCCTTTTCTCATAACAGAGAAAAATATATATAGTAGGAAAACTCCCACCGCTTCGAAGAGCAACAACATAAAATATTTCACAATCCCCTAGAAATGATGCAAGAATCAGAATATTCCCAAAGCTGTTGCAACAGAATCAATCTGGAATGAAGCATCGGGTCATCCGAGGCACAGGTGTATCTTCTGCAAATGATGGTGGTGGTCCCGGCTAGGCCTGATTAGACAAGTGTCCCCCTCTTGTGCAAATGATTATGACATGCAGTGGCCAATAGCATAATTTGGTTCATCTAGTCTATCGCTTGAATGTGAGATCCGCTGGCTAGGTACATGGCACCCTTTCGCTGCCCGTATGAACCCCTTTTCTTTTGTCGGTGAGGAATTGCATAAACGCTACATGTGTCAAATGGGCCCCATACTTCATCGATAATAAAGGGAACGATTACCAATTAGGCATAAAAGAGACGCGTGATAGCATTTCGTTGCTCGCGGTTGCTACTTCATCTCTGTGTTGAAAGATTTGCAAATGGTAGACACGTAGCAAGTGTACACTGTAGATAGCAACCATGGGGCCCACCAAAACCTTTTAGGAATGAGGGCTTCGTGGCAGCCTTTTAGAGCCCGATGAGGCATCGAGAAAATATGATTAAAAGTATCTCGCATCCGCAACACGTGGAAGCATAACAGAGTTTCTTGGGATGCGAAAGGAATGCCGAGACTTAGAGTTGCGAGGAGTAGACACATGGAGCAGCAGAGAAAAACCTAGATAAAAGGCCGAGCGGACCTTGCGATGCACGGACTGGTGCATAGAGAAAAATACACCCAAAGGGAGCTAGTTAAATATTTATTAATAGCTTTTGGCGACTATCAAGGGTGTTTCTACTAAGGAATGAATAACCCAAAATTTATGTAGTTTCCAAGAAAGAGTGCCATTTCATTTGGATAATCGAGTCAGAGATTGAAAAGAGCCGCTGGTAGAGGCGACCATTCATCCTTAGATGGCTTCACCATGTTGCGCAAATTCTCCTGCGCTCCACTTAGATCAATAGTTTCTTTGTGAGGCAGCGCATTAGGTAAAACAACCCCTACTTCACAGTGAAATAATAGCTATGGCAAGCGGATGAATGACTCCCTCAATGTTGGTCTCCATGGGAGGATGACTAAAATCCTTGAAAACCTTTGAATCATTTTCCTTCTCTTCTATCTTTTCCTCAATCTGCTTGGTCATAGCAATAAAGCCATCTTCAAGGAATGGGGGTGGAAAACCCATCCTGCTTAACTCAGAGAAACTCCCCCATATGTTGTCCAGTGTCTTGCTCAAAATAGTCACAACTGCTTTAGTGCGCTGGAAGGCAGAGTGGCAATGGATGAACTTATTTTTCATTTGGGCAGCAACATCTCGATCTTCAATACCCGCTCTGGTAAGGTTTTCATCCAAGACCAAGTATAGCTTGGTGAGAAAATATTTTGCTTCTGAAACCTTCTCCAAGATGAACTGTGGGAACTACTCAATCGTATCATGAGCCTCCTAGCTCAGCTTTGATGCCTTGGCGATGAATCAGAGGGTAGGTTGCAGTGTTAGGAAAAAGGCTTTAATCTTTTCCTAGTGAGAGATGTATAACTACCTAACCAACAGAATGATATCTGACTGTGTAGGGGAAGATAGGAGAGAACTTTTAAGAGAAGCAATCTCTGTGTCCTTTGAAATAATGGCCTCAACCAATTCTGCCCTTTTCCTTTTCTCAAACACTAGCTGTTCCGCAGAGCTGCTCATTTCTTTAATCCAATTCTCCTCGGCTCAAGAGTGATTTGCTAAGTGCTCATCTAGAGAAGACTTTGTCTCTTGGAGTTCTTCTTCTATTTGAGCTTTTAGGCCCTTAAATTCAACCTCTTTTTCTTGTATTTTTTGCTCATATTGAGCCTATTGGTGCTCCAATGCTTCATTCCTCTACGCCATTCCTTGACTGTACTCAAGGCGAAGTCGCTCTAGTTATTCATTCTTTAGTTGTAGATTATGTTCCACCTCCTAATTCTTTCAGCATGGCAGGTGATGAGCCCAAGATGTGCTCATAGTTTGGATATCATGATGAACTTTTAATACCTTTACTTTTGTTATTCATGGTTGTTTAAACTCTTTTGAAACCTTTTATTGGGATATCCTATAGCAATACACTTTAATGTTCTTGTAGCCTATCGTGTTGTCTTATCTATATTTATTACCCCGTTGACTCCCTAAATGACTGGTATATCACATATAGTTTTTGAATGATGAAATAGATTCAGATATGTGATTAATGAACGGATATTGTGTATGTGCCATGTGCCTTTTCTTTCGCATGTATTACCTTGTGTTTCATAGGTTATTGAAGAAAGTATGATCGAGTCAAGCACAGCCGATCTCGGCCTTGCAGTAAAGTCTATTTCCTGCACGACTTCGAGGAAGCTCTCGCGAGGACTCTTTGACCGAAACTGTTGGGAAGGATTTTTAATAGCAGTCAATCTGGAAAGAGTGGAGTGCTAGATTCTCTCTAGACCGGGTTGAACGGATAAATTCATTTATGAAGGTTGTTCCTCAATTTTGGGATACATTTTACTTCCACGTCTTTCTTTGTTAGGGTTAGTTAGTTAGTTGTTCTCCTGACTTTAAATAAGTGCTCCTCCTACGCGAGTGAGCAGATGATAGTTAAAAGTAAGAATGAAGCATAGTGATAGGGAGATAGAAGATATCATGTAAGAGTCAGTATGATAATAATAAAAAGAAAAATTTGTATGACAAGAGAAAGAGTTTGTTGTTAGTTTTCATATCAACAAAGCAATGTATACCATTCTGAGTTTATGAATAAAGTTTGATGAAGTTCTAAGTTCAGCACTTGAGTAATTAGTAGATGCTTGCTAAGGGGGGCCACTTAGTAAGTATCTGTAGCTAGTTAGTTAGCTGTTCTTTTTCTATTGATCATTAGTTAGATTTCATCTTTGAAGTTTTCATACAAACTCAGTCTTATATTGTTCCTGCAACATCGGGAATCCATCCCTGTGCTTGTTCATGTAGCATAAGGCTAGTTCATAGTTTGTGTCTTAGTCATAGATGTTATGATTTATGTTTTGGTTAAATCATGGTTGAGATAAAAGAACTTTGCATTACCTTCCTATAGCGTAGATAGAATTCTTTACAAATGTTTATTTCTGTTAAGTTGTGACTGAAACTAGTTCTTAGTGCATATATTGTGCTGCTCCATTCAAAGTATACGTTCCCTGGTTTGACAAGTAAATGAACGTCCATAAAGAGATATTAGTCACCTGCTGGAATGTCCAATTCTCAGGATAGGTTTTACTATGATTTTCATATCCTTTTTGTGGGTGCGACCAGCAGGGTCAGTAGCCTAAGTCTTTGCAAGTTCACCTTGAAGTCTGTTCCTCTCATCCTCTATTGCCAGCACCCTTTCCGTCATACGGGCAACATCTATCTCTAAGGATTTCTCTTTTTTCTCCAAAAAACTAACCCTTTCTCTTGTTGCTTTAAGGTGTTCATCCTTCTTTAGCTGGCAGTCAGTTTTAAGGATGTCAAAAGTGACTACCCATTGTGTTTCCTCCATGATTTCAACCTTATCTTGCAGTTGAGCCACCTTCATGTCGAGCCCTACCACATATATCTCATAATCTTTCAGGTGCATTTCCCTCTGAGGCTTGCTTACCCTCGGGTACATGGTTACAAATTTCAATTCTTGTCAGGCCTCATCATAAAGAGTCTATATTTTTGGCTCAGTGGAAGCACCGTCATCTTTTGCCCTGCGCTTTCACATTTTACTTGTGCGTGTCTCCTTTCCACAATCAATTTGTACCATAAATTCGACTGGCGATGAAACTAGTCTACCTATGAAAGGAGCACCATAAGGTAGGGCATAGGGATAGGTAACCTTCATAAGCGCAAGCATTTGTTTCTTCTAGAGAGTGACAGTTTATGGGGAGAAATGGGGCACGTTCCAAAGTTTGGTTTGAGGCACAATAGAAGGGCTAGTCACTTGCAATGACTGAATTGGTGAATCAGCCACAGGACTCATAGGCTGGGATGGTGGAGCAGTTGGCAATGTGGTGTCAGCCTGTTGCAATGGAAGAGGATTTGTAGTAATAGTGGAAAAAGAAGGGGCACTCGTAGGGGGTATGTTTTCCGAAAGTGTGGCAAGGAGAGTTTGAGTGGCAGTAGTGGGCGTAAGGGTCCGCGGAGGAGTAAGGATGTGTGGAGTGGTTTGAAAAAATTGGGAAAAACCTCCTAAATATGTTGGATTAAAAGTGGAAGGCAGAGGGCCAGTACTCATGGTAGGGATTGCTGGTGAGGCAGGGGCAGATACCAAGGAATGAGAAACAAGGGAAGAAGGAGCAAATTTTACCTATTGACTGGTCGATGGTGACTCCAGAATTGTCAGTGACTCCTCCTCAGCCTTAGGCTCCTGACTAGCTGCAAGCACTTTTCTTTTGGCGGGTTCTTGCTAACCTTCTCCGATAATACTCTTTGTGCACTGCCGCTTTGCGGGTGGGGTCTTCTGAGCTTCAGAAACTATTGTCATTTGCTGCAGTGATAACCTGGCTATCTTAGCGGCCCAAGTGAGTGTATGTGAGGCCCTTTATATATTAAAGCGCACATTCATGGCCACATAGGTGGGTTGTCTGGGGCCTTTCTCCTTCGGCGCAGAGGAGGCAGATGTCACCGCTTCTTCTTCCTACTCTTTGGACTCTTCCCTCGGGTCTCCGCTCTTATTAATACTAGAGCTTGAGCTGGGGTGGCCTTCATTCCACCATCTTTCAAATTCTTTTTCATCCTTTAGACTATCGTAAGGGACATCCAATTGCCCTGTTTCTTAGTGATAATTTCATAGAGCCTCTATTTTTTCAGCAGCCCATTCATCATCCTTCTTCAACTTATTGTACATGGCACACTACATGTGGATATTATCTTGGGCCACTGCCACAACAAAGTAGAACTTGTGCCATGGCCCTCTAGTATCTTGCGTAGGAATACGCGCCAATTCAACAAAATTTTCATCCTTGTCTACCCGAGGGTTATGCCACTTCTCCCAGTAAGGTCAGGGAACATGTGTAACTCTCATGTGCGGCTCTAAAAAATAATTGAAAGGGTTGTAATCCCACTTATAATTTACCAACACCAATCCTAGATAAACCAGTTTATCCTCCAATAACTGGTCTGATTGTTTCTTTATAAAAGTTATCAACTTGAAATTCTTTGGACAAGAGAAAAATCCCTTCTTCTTGACACTTTTGCTATTGCAGAAGGTAAAATCAATGATACACACCTGCCGAAACATTTCTAGTGTGAGCACCCTATCTGTGACACAAGCTAGGGGCAGGAAAGGTTGACCAGTAAAGCCTTGCATCTAGAGAATCATGAAATCCTTTCCTAAGAACCAGTCACAGACAGGAATGAAACTCTGCATATATCCGGTCTGCTCCTTGTTGAGTCAAATTATGTCACCTTTTATGATTAAATTATGTAAGACCGGAGTTATGAAATAGTCTGAAAATGCATAATAATCATATGATGCGAAAAGAAAAGGCGTCCATGTGGACAATGGCTTCCTCTTACCCTGCTCATCAAAAATTGATAATTGAAAATATCGGGCGAAGAAATCAGGTTTTTGATGCAGAAACATGTGAACCAGGAAAGAAAGAAATCTAAATTTTGCCTCTGTCAGGTAATTCTATATTTTTCATATCATTTCCTCTACCATGAACTCAGCAATATCATACCAGAAGGTATCATGTTGCTTGCAAAATTGGAATGCCGGTCCTAGTTGAAAAGTTTCCACCATCTCACCAGAGTCTAAACCGCACACAAAAGATAGCATGGACATGGCATCTTGTAATCCTCGCATAACACACCATGTGATAATAGAATACTTGGCAGTTTAGTGGCTAGGATGCCTTTCTTACCAGTCTCCTCCAACAAAAACTGTGAGTTCTTTTTCATCGCCCTCCATGTTTTCTCTCCTTTGCTAGGGTAAAAGGACTCAATGTTCTCTCTTCTTTTACTTGGGTCTAAGATACATAGCATATGCTAGATGTCCTGTGGGGTGATTTGAACCCTTAATTTTTGGCCCTTGATGCAGTGGGTATTAGGATAATAACGCTGGATGGTAGTGTCAACTATCTCTGGGTAGTAGTGCACCAACGAGACCATGTATTCAGGAAGACCACTATACCAAATTTTCTTTGATGTAGATTTGTTTGCCTTTGATTCCGTCAACCTTGCATAGACACCTTCTCTTAAGGACTTAGGGTTTTTTGTGAGCCATGGATCATAGATATTATCCCATTTCTCTTCAACCCTTTTCTTGTTTCTGCAATCCTTCGGCCTTTTCAGCTCTTATGTATAGGCCCTCTTCAGCTTGCTAGGTATACTAGGCATAGCATACGCCAAATCCTCATAGAAATACATGTCTTTAGATGACCGTATGGCTATAAACTGATTCTGGCTAATTTCCTCTTGCATTGGCTAAGATGAGCTCTCTGACATTTCTCTTTGGATGAAGACCTCTGCAAGTTTTGGGCTCTGCAATTTTACTCTACTCTGGATACACAAAAGAAAAAAAACTCTGCACCTTTAGCTTTGGAATTTGTGAAAATACTTTAAATTATTAAGCCTTTTCATGCAATATTTGGCAATCTTTCCTCAAGGTGGTAGATGAAAGCATGCCTTTTGCATTTAATTCAGCATGTACTGTTAATTTTGCAATTCATGCAAAATAAACTACTTGCCATTTTGAGGTGGTAGGAGTTCATTATTGCGTTCGACAACCGTGTGATATGTTGTGATTGCCTTGGAACTTGAGCCAATAATTTTCTTTGTAACCTTGCGTTAGTATGCACTAGAAATTAATATCCTAGTTGGAATGATTATGCCAAAGCAAATGATCACGACCTGAAAAGATATGAATATTGTCTTGGGCTTTGGGAAATGCTTGTGAGATGACACAATAGCCTATGACTATGTGGCTTACTATCAATGAGCGCCACCTTTTTAAAGCTAATTAATTAGCTCCTATTAATCTAGCATGCATTGAGCCATACCTCTAAAGATGCAACTAGTCCAAAAATGTGAGCAAATGCAGGCACGCCTTTCAAGTTGGAAACTAGCTATTATCACATTTTCTCAAAATGAATTAGCATGTGTCTTGTCATTTTTTCTATAAATAGGCTGGTAAGTAGTGAGGAAATCATACTTAGCATTTGAGCAGTGATAGGTTGTTAGTAGAGTTTTAAGCAAGCGTTCTCATAGGTTAGGTGATAGGTAAATTTTAGTATAGGATAAAAACCATAGGAATAGTGTCAGAATCATGGACACTCCTATTCGTCTAACCTCATATAAGTCACAGATAGTGTTTCTAGGTGAGGTTTCTACTAGGAGGCTAAAAAGGATGACCAAGAATAAGCATTCCTTGGTCCTGATAGCCATAAAATGGGTTCTGGGTAAGGATTACATAGAGTATGAGGACAAGTATTAGGTGAACACTAATATATGTTCCCACTTCGTGGCATCTATGTTAGACATTAATGTCCCTAGGCCTCTCATCCTAAATCTAGTAAAAGAAATGTTTCCCAAAAAGTACCTAAATGGCCTTGGTGAGGTTGTCGGTCATGTCGCATATGGAGTAGGTCTGCCGTCAGCTAGCGACCTCCATCGCTATATCGAGGAAGAAGCGGTAGTTGTGTGGCTATCGTTTCTCAGTGGATTTCACCATCAGACATGTGACGAGCATCAGCAGAGGACTACCTATTCCTTGCACTTCATGTTCCACAGTTACAATGTGATACCTTTCTACGACATAGATTGGTATACTAACTTCAGGAACCTGGTATTTCTCCTGCCAATGGTGGTTGTGCCGAATGATGCTGCTTCTGCTGTTGAAGAACCTGTTGACGAGGAAGAGGTAGATGCTGCCATTGATGCGTCAATTGCTGCCTCTTGTGCCATTGGATGAAAATGCCTCTCTACTCCCCCCAAAAAAATGTCTCCCTGTTTTCTCTATTTCCCACTGTTGCCCAAAAAATACATACCTCATAGTTTGTATATAAGTTTGAAAAAAGGCTATCATTTTACATATGTAAAAGAATAGCTTGAATACTTTTATACTTTTTGGATTATGGCTTCCTCAGCCATTTTTGCAATGTAAAGAATATATATAAATAGATATATATATTTTTAAAGAAAATCCATGCTCTTTCTTTCATTCTGTAGTTTAGTTTTATGGGCTCTTTTATAGCATACATGTTATTTCTGCACATGGGTGTGTTTTGTGTAAAGCAATCATGATATTCCATCCTCCATAATAATGGGTTAATTCAGCAGAAGCACAAACCAATTTCAAAATAGACCGGCCAAAGAAAAGGAAATAAAATAAAAGCACTATTCACATATGTATAAAAATAAAACTCAATACCTAATGGAACAGCTTGAGATGAATCCCATTAATCAGGATTCCTAAGGGTTCATGTTCCATATTTTCTAGCTCAAAAGCATTATGTTCTTTGCACTGAATTATTTTAAAGAGACCCTCCCATAGGCTATCAAATTTACCATGCTGACATAGCTTAGTAGCCTTTTCATCATACTTTAGTACTAAGTTTGCACTTTAGCCTTGGTTGGAAGCCTTCTTGTCAAACCATCGCTTAACCACTTGTTGACAGTTTGTCATGGCTATTAGGGAATTCTCCCTTTTTTCCTCCACTTCTAATAGTTTGGCAAGCCAAACTTCCATGGTGCCATTTTGTTCTATCTCAAGGGATTTCAACAATTGGAGTGTCAGAATCTTGATAGATATAGATAACAACGCCTCTTTTCCATATACCAACTCATAAGGAAAATTCTTAAGGACTTGCTTAGGAGTTATGCAGTTTGCCCAGAGCACTGCTCAGAGGTTTTTATGCGATTCTCTTTGGTGTTCTGAACCAATCCTTTTAAGGAGCTAGACTAGGCTCTTATTTGTTGACTCCGCTAGGTTGTTTCCTTGTGGGTAATAATTTGATGATGTCTTGAGGAATATGCCATTCGTGACATACCTTTGTGCCTAGGAAGGCTCTAGAATTATCTGAAATGATAGTCTTTGAAGGACCAAACCTTGTCACCAGCTCTTCGAGGAAATCTACAATCTCTGTTTCTGTTGCGCTTTTAAGCGAAATAACCTCCATCCATCTTGTGAAGTAATTTGTAGTGGTCCAAATCTACTTATGTCTGGCACTAGAAGCCAGATTAATCATTCCAATGAATTCTAGGCCCCATTGCGTAAATGGTTTGTCCGCCACTATGGGTTTGAGAGGGATTGCGGAATTCTTCCTTCTGTCAGTAAAAAACTAGCTTTTCTTGCAAGATTTTACCAGAGTGGGAGTCATTAAAAAGTGTAGGCCAATAGTAACCAGCACACACGATTTTAATGGCGGTGGTCTTAGCAGAGAAGTGTTTTCCTGTAGCACTATTGTGGAACATGTCAAGGATCCTCTTTGCTTGCACCAAAGTAACACATCACAGGAGAACACCATTGAAATTCCTTTTGAAAAGGACTCCCTCTACTAGCATATCTCCGCAATTTTGTAGCTAGTAGTATCTCCTATTTTGGGATAAGAGACCTATTAGATACTTTCTATTTTGCATGAGCCTCATTCTATTAGTCAGCCAACAACTCTCCAATTTTGGTTCATTTATCAAGACAAGCTCCGGTTTCTCTTTTGCCGTAGGTATCTCCTCATTCTTTGCCATGTATTTGCACAGTCCTCTTCCTCCAATAGTTTTAGTACGTTTAACCTCAATATCATATTCAAGGATCTTGGTGATCCAATTAGCTCTTTTTTCTGTGATCTCCCCTTCCATGATATATATTCATGCACACTGGAATGTGTGGCATACACAAACACCTTGTTGCAGGAAATTAGATGGCATAACTTTTTAAGTTCCTTCACTATTGCAAAGGCCTTCCTTTCGACGAAATTATAATTCGCATCATATTCCTTTAGGGTCCGAGAGTAGAACACCACTAGATGTTCTCCTTTTCTTTCATCATCCTTTTCGGTTAGGAGAGTAGCGATACTGGACTTGCTACTGAATGTATACATTATAAAATCCTTAGATTGATCTGGATTAACTAGTACCAAAGCTATGGAAATAGTTTCCTTGACCTTTTTGAAGGCATCCCGAGCTTCGGTCATCCACTTGAATGCCTGATCCTTTTTGAGCATCAGGGTGATTGGCTTAATTATCCCTACAAAGTTAGAAATAAACTTTCCGAAAAAAATTACTTTGCCTAGGAAGGACTGAACACCTTTCTTATTCACTAGAAGGGGAAGTTCCATGATAGCTTTCACCTGTTCTGGGTCAATTGAAACCCCTTCTTTAGATACAACATGTCCTAACAACTTGCCTTGCAGTACTCTGAATACGCATTTTTTGGGGTTTAGGGAAACCCCGAACTCCTGGCATTTTTAAAAAACTAATTCTAAGTGATCAAAATGATCATCCAAATAAATTAGAATAAACTTATTGATTAGTTGGTTGAATGTGATGTCCATCACCTGCAGGAATGTTCCCCCTACATTGGATAAACCAAAAGGAATTTAGCCATATAAAAATTTTCCCCACTTTGTGGTGAACGTAGTCTTGTGTTGATCTTCTTCCTTAACACGGATCTAATTGTAGCTGGAGAAACCGTCCAGCAGGGAAAACATTTCACATCCTGCCACCATTTGTAATATTGACTCCATAGAAAGCAGCAGATAGTGGTCCTTTATAGATGCTCTACTTAACTCTCAGAAGTCCACACACAAACATATATCTCCATTCTTCTTTCGAACAGGGACCAGATTAGATACCCAAGTACTATGCTTGATTGGGAAAACAATGCATGACTTAATGAGCTTAGTTAGCTCTTGAGCCATTAGCACTTCAATTTTAGGGTTGACTGGCCTCTATTTTTGTCAGAGTAGTTTTTCACCTTTTATTAGCTCAATAGTGTGCTGAATGATATCAGGATCATACCCCTCCAGATCATCATAGGACCAAGCCACTACTCCATATTTTTCATAGAAACTATTGAGTCTTTCTTTATCATGGTGTGGGACATTTTTCCTAACTCAGAGATTCCTACCATCAGAGACATGAAGGTCCAAATAATCACTTTTTTCTGCTACGAACTTTCGTTTATCATATTGAGCATCATCACAATCAATTTTTTTTTTAGAATAACCAATCCTTTCGGAAGCTTGTTAGATTTGAGCTACATAATTTTTCCTTCATTAACTTTGGCAATCTTCAGTTGAAGCTGTTCGGCGAACTCCCCCGAGTGCTAGATAAAAGAGGTGATGTGTTCATTGCTTTCAAAAACTTGCCAACTCTGATCATTGTCGGGGATCACTAGTCAGACTAGTACTCATACTGAATGCTCGTTATGTATAAGGTCAGAGAGAGGATCAAACTAAGCACCAATCATGGCCATGTGATCCACATCACTATTTTGTCCTTAAGGAATAGTTTGGATGTTGAAAGCTTCAAAACCATTAATCAGGTCCTAGACTCAGTGCCGATAGGATCTCATGGAGACATTCTTTGTTTCAAAAATTCCTCAGACTTGGTTGACTACTAGTTCAGAATCTTTGAACACCATTAATTGCTTAATTCCCATTCATTCCGCAAGGCTTAAACCTTGAACCAATCCTTCATATTTAGCCTCATTGTTTGAATAGGAGAAATGAAAATAGAAAAACCTTAACAATTTTTCATTTTATGGGGATATTAGATATATCCCTGCTCTAGCACCCACTTTGCTTCTTGCCCCATCAAAGTATAGTGTCCAAAGCTCATTTTCTTGGCTACCTTTGGACTCTTTGGTGACTTCGAAAGCACTTGGTCTTCATCATAAATTACATAGGTGACCAATCATGTAGCATGATAATTGCTGAAAGGATCACTATCCATGTGTTCACTAAAAAGAGCATCTTCTTTGTCATTCTGATCTCCTCTCACCCTTTCTTCCTCTAGTAATTCAACGCAATACATTTCTTGCTTGGTGATAGAGGTATGCACAACTTCAAAATTGATCAAGGCTTCATCCGCTACAGGTTTAGAATGTAAAGCCTTTGATTCTATCTTCATTTTTTCCTCGTGCTTGGTCCTAAGTATTAGATGTGACCAATCCAAGGATAGGTATGTGCCCACCTTTGAAGTCAATTCATGGGATAGACAGAGACCAAACATAGGAGGAACATCTATGATCATAGGGTCTTGCGGCACCGTGATACTAGGGCAAGAAAATAGAGTTAAAGGAAGTGCTTTGATGACACCTACGGTTTCAACTTTGTTCCCATCAAGCTACATTACCCCTCTTTTCATAGATTTGTAGCTGAGTCCTAAAGCTTCGGCTATTTGTTTAGGCATAACCATGGTACTAGTGCCAGAATCAATCATAGCATTGTGCAATAACTTATTTCCTATGATGAGAGTTAAGAAGAAGGGTTGAGGTTTTAACTTATCCCTAACCTCGATAAGGGATTCCTTTGTGTTGTTTGTAAGGACTTTAGCCGACGGTTTTTTATTGACAACCTCTGCACTGGCCAACTGCTCTGTTGGCCTGGTATTGACCTCTTCTTGAAGCACCCTCTGTAATAGCGTCTTTTGCTCTGGGATAGTTAGAATGTCCCATAGAGACACATTAGTGGATGACCTCTTCAATTGCTTGAACACATTAAAAGGTAACAAACTCAGAGGTTTCTGCTGCTTGGCTCTTGGTATAATAATTTCTTTCCGCAGTTGGGATGGTAGCGGGGTGGTAGAAGTACTAGGAATTTGATCAGAAACACCTTTGAGTTGTAGGCTAGTTGGATGTAAAACAACTGACTCACCGGTAAATCTCCTCTTTGAGCGTGTGTTATAATCAGATTGCACCTGCGGTGTTTTGGGTATGAACACATCATTAGCAAACATGGTTTCTTCTTCCTCCATCTAGGAGAAAAGTGCATGATCATGAGCAATATCAGATTCTTGTTCTAAAGACATTCCTTGCATTTGCATGGTAAGAACCACATTCTCCATTTGTGGTGAGGCATATATATAACCTCCATGTTTTGTTGTTGTGCCTTGGTTGCATTGCTCCACCACCTTTTATTGTAAGTTGCCATGCAGACAGTTCTGGGGCATATGTGCATTGTTGCAAGGGAAGCACCACAGATTGATATCATCAATAAGGTTATTCTGCCCTGCGGTTAATTCCCTACTCAAGCTTGGTGATGCGCTCGTTAGTGGAGTAGGCATGGGCACTATTTGATTTGTGGTCGGAGCTAGTGGATTTGTGCGAGGCATTCCCTGGTACTGATTCTGCTGATAAGAGGACCGCCCACCTTGATAGTTTTGATATGTAGGCTTCAGAGGTGTTGATTGGTTCCACTTAAGAGTGGTTATATCATTTTCCATGGTTCACAACATCTCTTTGAGGTCGCTCATTTCATCCTTGGAAGAACTTGATGTAGAGGCTACATTTTGTGGGGCGACTACAGATGTGTACATTGACTGGGTAGTTGTGGGCATGCTAGTTGATGCAAACTCTTGCACAAGAATTGATATTTCAGGAAATATTGACATAATAGGTCAAGGAGGAAATTTTCCACAATCTATTAAATGATTCGTGGCTTTGATAGCGACACCATAAGCATCTAGTAGAGTAGCTCCTCCCAAGGACTTGATCATCATGTAAATGAATTGGACTTTAGATAAAATATAAACGTGAACTCAGGAGTTGGGTGTATAGTAACAAGAATCCTTTGCCAATTTGTGTGAAATCGGGCATTAAAGTTCGTCAGAGCCTCCTAAGGGGCTTGTTTTATGACAGATAGTTGATAATAAAATGAAGAACGATCTTTGTCATTTGATAACCTCTCATAGAATAGATCTCTAAGCTTGTCCCAAGTGCGAATAGAATTAGGTGTCAGTGTTCGGTACCAATTTCCAGTGCCTTTCCTTTAAAAGACATGGTGAGAAGCCTCACGGCTACATTTTGCACTATAATCCCATGTACCAGACATAAATCCGCCACATCCTACAAATTTTCTGTTGGTGTTCTTGAGCCATCTATGGTAAACTTGGGTATGGCTTTCATGGCTAAAACTGGGATAGCACCCCAAACAACGGGTACTACTGGGGCTACCAGGCGACTTCTGACATCCCATGCCATGTAATTTCTATTGGCAGCTGACAACATGGTGAGAGGGATGGGTGGCAGGAATGAAACAATTATCAGCTGATTGGGATCTACTCAGACTGTTCCTAGTGGAGGTACTAGTAAACTAATGTTGCCTGCAGTTTGGGATCTAGTTACAGGTCGATGGCTCATACACCCTTGTAAAATGAAATTTCATTTAAGCTCTGTCCCACCAGGTGTGCCAAAAAAAGGAACAAACTATTGACACCAAAATTTGATGAGGTAATAGTTCCTTATGAGAAACTCAGTTTATGGGGGACCTTTTGCATTAAACTGAGTAACCTCTACATTTTTAGAGAAGTCGACTTCTTCTATAATGGGGGCCTGGAAAGGGAAAAGGAAACAAATATAATAAAATGAAGTCTAACCTAAGGTGATGCACCAAAACTTAATGATAGGAATGATAAATCATAGATCTAAGGGCCTAAATGGTGTTGTAGTGTTCCAGAACATCAAAAACTTAAGATTATAGCATAGATAATCCATTCATTGACATAAAATAACATTGCATACATTCCTACTACCAAGAAGAGTCATTAGATATGATATAGGTCAACAAACTTGCATTCAACATATACAAAAGTTCTTAAATGAAGTGTCCAAACAATAAAAAGAATAGTTTATATTTTGATTAAATAGCATGAAAAACAGTAACACCGAACAATTGGCATAGTCTGAGAGTTTTTGCAATCAAATAAAACAACAATAAAGGCCTGGCATCTTTAACTAAAACCAACGTTTTCTTCAAATTCTGAACCCTTTTCTCATAACAGAGAAAAGTAGATATAGCAGGAAAACCTCCCACAGCTTCAGAGAGCAGCAACAGAAAAGATTTTGTAATCCCTTGGCAATGATGCAAGAATCAAAATATTCCTGAAGCCGTTGCAACAGAATCGATCTAGAACCAAGCATCAGGTCATCCCAGGCACAGGTGCATCTTCTGCAAATGATGGCGATGGTCCCGGCTAGGCCTGATCAGACAAGTGTCACCCTCTTGTGCAAATGATTATGACATGTAGTGGCCAATGTCATTATTCGGTTCATCTAGTTTATCACTCGAATGTGAGATCCACTGGCTAGGCATGTGGTAGCCTTTCACTGCCCGTATGAACCCCTTTTCTTTTGTCACTGAGGACTTGCGTAAATGCTACACATGTCGAATAGGCCACACACTTCATCAATAATAAAGGGAATGATTACCAGTTGGGTGCAAAAGAGACGCGTGGCAGCATTTCCCTTCCCGCGGTTGCTACTTCATCTATGCGCTAAAAGATTTGCGAATGGCAGACACGTAGCAAGTGTACACTGTAGATAGCCACCGTGGGGCCCACTAGAAACTTTTAGGAATGAGGGCTTCATGGCAGCCTTTTATAGCCCGATGAGGTATCAAGAAAACATGATCAAAAGTATCTCATAGCTGCAACATTTGGAAGCATAGCGGAGTTTCTTGGGATGCGAAAGGAATGCCAAGACTCAGAGTTTTGAGGATTAGACACGTGGATCATTAGAGAAAAACCTAGATAAAATGCTGAGCTGACCTTGCAATGCATGGGCTGGTGCATAGAGAAAAATACACCCGAAGGGAGCTAGTTAAATATTTATTAACAGGGGCCAATGTGAGCAGGAGGCTATTGCATCTAGTAGACGAGGAGTTTATTTGTTGTCTTATACAATTTATCAAAAAATATTTGTTAGTGCTAGTTGTTCCTTGAATGATCATGCAGAGTGGGCCTTTGGGGAAAGGCTGCATGCGATGAGATTGGATGATTTGAAGAGCTAGTTGTTGTTTTGGTGAAAGCTGATGGGATGATGTATTTACAAGAAAAAATTGTATTGTAGCTTACTCACATTGTGCCTTGGCCAATGGTATGAACTGCAAAGCAATATTATGAAGTTGTTCAAGCACATGGTTTGTATTCCATGAATGTTTCATATCAAAGTCTCGCCTATCCAATAGTGAGAGCCGATTTATACTAAAGTGAGTAGTAGAACCAAGTCAAGAGAAAAATTCTCATTCATATTCATCCATAGAAGGTTGATGGTTCAAATCATCACTATCATTTCCATGTTCTTCAATCATGGATGTAGCTAGAATTCTATTAACATGCCAAGGATGATAACCAATTATTTTTAAAAATTTCCAATTTTGTATTATGTCTTGTTTGGGAAGACCTGTATCTATCTTAATGTTTCAAAAAGGTTTGTATAACATAAGTTTAGTCCAACAAAATGTCTCAAATATTTTTGTATTTTCAAGGGGAATAGTATTGAACAATGGGTACACAAGGGTAATTTTAGGCTAGTGTCTCGAATTCCATTTGTCCTTTCTATGTTGCTCTGAATGTGACATAGGAGGACCCAATCAATTGGGAATATACAACCCAGCTCTGGAGGCCTTTGCATATAGCAATGAATATAATTTGTTGGTAGGCCTTCATCAACATCATATTTATTTATATAGAACCATTCATTTTTTCCAACATTCAAACAAACATATTGTCGACTTGAAGTGACAAGAGGCAATTTCTACAACATATGTCATGTCTCTTGCGTAAAAATTCCACACTCCACAAGAATGTTCATCATGACTTTTTGATATGAAAGAAGGGTATGTGTAGGATCATCATGGATAAAACAGGCCCTTAAGTGGCAAAAAATTTAGAAAAATCAAAGTTAGGAAACTTGACGTAAAAATTTGAATAAGTTATCTATATTATTTTAAAAATATGTAAGAATAGAATCTGTAGCAAATTGAATGTAGTTTCTAAATTACTAGGTTTGTTTAAAAAAAATCTATTTGGTGAAAGTTTGAAATTTCAATGCAGAGTACCTAAATTTCAAGGAAAAATAAGAAGTAGGTGTCTGCAACCCCTAACCACAATAAAATAATAATATTTTTTATGAGATTTTAGATATAAGTAGAGGACTCATGTCCCGATGTGATACATATTTTTTTGTAATTTTTTATTACAACTTTTAAAAAATATAAAAAACTCGTATGTCTGACCACCTTAACTTAGTCAAAACTTCATGAAATTCATTTTTTTTTAATCCTATAGTATGTGAAGCGTAGAATGTGATGCATGTTTTGGATTCAAAAAATGCGATACCATTTGAAAGCTATAGATGTTTTTCAATCAGTCTATCAATCGGGACTTTAGCCGTAATTTGAATAGAAAATGAATAATAATTACTTATTAAATTCAAAGTAAAGCATAATTTATATTGGTGGAAAGCTGATAATCTCCTTTAAAAACCCTTTTCATTTCATCAATTTTGGGTTAAAAAGTTGTCAGCCATATACCCATCATATTGCCACTTTTTGGCCCATCATGATCCTGCACATACCCAACACTGCTCTATCCTCAAATATATTTGTATTTGCAAGTATTTTCAACATATCAAGGTAGTTTTATGATTTCTTCTCAAATTTAGATGCATATTGAGAGATATAATTTAATTCAATTTTCCTAGAAACAACTAGCTAGCAGTCAACATTGGCATGCCATATTACACACATGGGTGGCTATGAATATTTAGGCAATCATCTTTTCTTACTAACTTGTAGGATTTGTTAGACTCAATATCAAATGTCAATGTACATGTAAGTTGTTGCTACTAAGGTTCTTTATACCGACATTGTATTTTCTCTCCTTTCCACCTTAAACAAGTATATTCAAAGAATTTTTTGTTACTTTGAACAGTATTAAGCAACTCTTCATAATCTATGATTGGATCACTAGAAAGAATCTAGTTTGTGGAAAGTAAGCATGGATTTTCTTTACAACAATGATACATTCTAAGAAATATTTTTGTAGGGCAACGTGGATTGCATGTCGAAACGTATCTATCAAAAAAGTGCCATGGTAACATCATGGTGATTAGACCAATCAAGAGTGTCCATGTTCGGGGCTTTTGGAAGCCATAAAAACCATGCACATGTGCTAAGCCATGATGTTGCCATTCATATCTATACTAATAATCTTTTGCATGCAAAATCTTTTTAATCACCTCTTCATGGAAGATTGAGAATCTATGATGCAGATATAGAGATGTTATATGTGTATTTTGAATAACACTATCTATCAACATCTTTATTCAAGGGTCCATCGCCAAAAAAGCAACAAAAGAGAAAACATTTTGTAGATCAGCCCATTTTGTGTCTGCACAACTCAAAGTGAAAAAAAGGATAGGTATCCCAAGTTGTTCAATCATTGTAGATAGTTGGGCCCGATAAGAGTTCCATAAAGAGTGAGTCATGTGTAAAGATGCACCAAAATGCATTAGTTTCTCTACTATCTAGTCATTGGGAGCAACTTGAAGTCATTCACGCAATGCAGACAATGACTTCAAGAATTTTTCTTCTAGATCCGCTTTGAAAAAGATAGAAACAATTTGTTTACTATGATGTCTCACTATCAAGTTGTAGAGGAAATACCTAAACCTTACATATTTTCCAAATCTATGGTCAAAATATCTCATTAAGTGGAGGGCATATTCATGCAAGTGAATTTGAACATTCCTCGGTTGAAGGGGAAGTGCTGCTTCAGTGGGGAATAATGTTGGGAAACCCATTGTAAATAAAACTTCAGTGTTGTATTCATTAATAGGAGAAGAGCTAATTTCAAGTCAACATAGTATATTCTGCTCCTTTTTTCAATTTGTAATACCTGTTTGATTGCTTGGAGCTCTTGTGTATCATTTGGAAAGAAAGGGATAAATGATGAAAAGGTTGAAGAGTCATTATCATGTTGAGGAGAATTTGTTGAGTTGGTTGATGGCACCAGGTCTTCATTGCAAACTTGCTCTATTATATGCAAGAAATTGGAGATATCAACAACAACATCACTTAACATATTAAGAGCCTCAACATCAATCTCAACATCATTGTAGTATTTTTCATATTGAATTTTATATTTCAATCCATCCATGACATGATGTTTATTAACATAGTAGTCATAATTTCCACCTTCAATGGTGATCTGCCATACGATCACAACCTTAATATCTTGCAACTAGCGTGGTAAATTTTTTGCAATGCTCGAGATATCTTGAGGAAATATTGTCATGTGACCATTGTATTTAAACTGCCCTCCTCTAGTGTGGGACACTTGTAAAACTAGAGCCACTCTAGCAATAAGCATTTCTTGAACCTATGTTAGTTTTTTTTAGCAAGAATGGTTATGGGCCTAGGTCCATGCCATTTGCAGAGCTAAAGCGGTGGGATCCTTTTTCAAAATAGCATCTAGCATATGTGCTTGTTCAACCAGATACATGAGTGCAAATCCCAATGTAGCTTTCTTTGCATATCTGACAAACAACAAGGTTTGACAGTGTATCTACGCGGAGCCAAAACCATTTCATTGTAGAAAGGTAGAAATCATTGAACATTTCTTTGAGGTGTTGTTGGTGTGCTAGTGAAGCAGGGGGGTTGATCTGAGATTGCATAATGAACATATCTTGTGATGTTGATATCAGTATATTTATGCCAAAACCATCATCCACAATTTAGTAGACTAGGTGAAGAAGACAATCTGGGGAAAAAGGAGTTGCATCTACCATTTTCAATGGGGGCTATGAGGGAATATTGTTAGTAGGAAGACCTACAAGTGTGCTTGCTACAGTTAGCCTTTATTGCAAGTATTTTTTACTGTGCTTCGCACAAATTTCCTCTCTATCTTGGCTATAGTACAAATGGTTCCGTTGTTGTTTTTAGCATTTTTTAATTTATTAATTGATTGGACTGTTGAACATGAATGTATTGGCACAACCTCAGAATATATATACAAGCTCAACCATATCAACATATATGAGTATACATGTATAACCATAAATATATTCAAAGTAGTAATTACACATAAACATGTATAACAAAATATATGTGTGTCCATGTGTACATATAAATGTATATCTATGGATGATCACAAAAGGAATAGCATGGTTTGAATATTGGAATATATAAAAATATATATACAAGGATTCTAGAGATTTTTGTGTTAAGCATTTCCACTATTTCACTATTGTTATATCCTACATTTAGAACAATACAATATTGGATGCACGCAACTAGTCCAAATTTATGTTTGTGGAAGCCAAGTGTATATAAGGATTTGTGTATACATGTATCTATGTAACAAGAAATTTATGGCATTAAAAGAAAAAGCACAAAACCCACGCTCATTATCCTCCCTACCATTTTGGCATCATGGAGCCTCGTGGACTCTAGTCAAACCCCCAAGGAACAAAAGTATGAAATTTCGATGAGAAATTTCATTGAGTTCCATCATACACCACACAATAAAAAAGTTGGGGAAGATCTAGTGTTTTGATATATGATCTGTCATATTGTACTATTTGCTTTGCATCCTTCTCAACTTTACATATACATATACATATACATACATATACATACACATATACACATACATATACATATATATATACATATACATACACATACATATACATATACATATACATACACATACATATACATATACATATGCATACACATACACATATACATATACATATACATATACATACATATACATATATATATACATACATATACATATACATAAACACATAGATATACATATACATATACAAAAACATATACATATACATATATACACATATGCATACATATATATATATACATATACATATACATATACATATACACATACATATACATATACATATATATACATATACATATACATATACATATACATCAAAGGGATGTTTTTATGTGCTAGAAAATATCAATGCATATCTACTTCCACATCTATATGCTTTTCCAATTTCATCCATGTATGTGTACACCTTAAAGCAAAAAAAAATGGGAACATAAACAAGAAAGGGTATATGGTGTGTGTTTTGTATTTGAGAATAATTAAAATAAAGAAACTTAAAGGAAACGTTCAAGTTGAATACAAAAGAGGAAGGAAACAATAATATTTTTTTTGCAATAGGTATAACAAAAATGAAATATATACTTACAAAATTGGGATCTGAAGGCTAGTGGTCCACACCCTCAAAGTTAGACTCCACAACAAAACCCATGGGGGATGCCAGCAAATCAATCTTGGGGGGCTCTGGAGGTCCATCCACAAAGCCCGATTTCGTCTGTATAGTTCTGGGAACTTTTGTAGGGAGAAAATGTTGCAATTTGAGTTGACTAATTGAGAGCTCTATTTCACAATAAAAATAAAATATTAATGTATTGCAATGACCAATAGCAACTGGTAGACAACTTAGAAATATCGACAATCTGTCAACAATTTTACTAGTTTGATTAAATGAAAATGGGTATAACCATTCCACTTTTAATACTGTCCAAAAAATAGGAGATAAAAGAAAAAGAATAAAAAATCACTTTTAATATTTTCCAAACACCAAGAGATACAACAACAAACTGAAAAAAAATGATAAATGCAAATGTATATATCCCTATATGTATCTGTTTATCTTTGAGGTTGCTTATATATGTATGCATGCAATTTTTACTATATTTCTACATATACCTATATGCATATATTTGTATATTTTGCTAGCTCATCCCTTCATCCTTTCTTATCCAAACAATAAGATATACAACAATAAGAATAGAAATGATTAAGTACATATATGCATTGAATTTCCCCTTTGTCTGCACATTTAAAAAACACACATATAACCAGATATATATCCATATGTACACATGAATATATCTATTATGTGTATAATATATTTCCCCCTAACTATGTACTCATTGACATGCCAAGCAAGGACCTCCATAAAAATGGGCATAATGTCAAAGTTGCACAGCAATAAGAAGGAACAATAAGAAAAGGGAAACATTTGTGCAAGTTAGCAACATGTTTCAAATATCATAGCTTATTACAATATATATGCAATAGGGGGACTACTGGCCACCTTCGAACACAAAAGAAAAATGGTAGATGGTTGCTCGCAGTGCTAGACAATGGCAATCAATATGGCATGACCAATCAAATGAAATATTCAATGTTTGCAGCCTCAAAAAATTACATTGTTGCTTGCTTGAACTATAGTTTTGTGCACGGTTTTTGGTGTTTTTCAATGTATTCAATTTCAATAGGCACATTCATTGACCTCTGAAAAAATGGGAATAATGTCAAAGTTGCACAACGGCAAGAAGGAACAATAAGCAGAGGGCCAAAGTTTTGCAATTCAACATGTTTTAAACATTGCTGCTTATTAAAATATATATGCAATAGGGGGCCTCTTGGCCACCTTCAAACATAAAATAAGAATGGTAAATGGCTTCTCACAGTGTTGGACAATGAGAATCAAGATGGCAGGACCAAGAAAATACAATATTCAATGTTTGCAGCCTCAAAAAATTACATTGTTGCTCGATTGAACTATAGTTTTGTGCACTATATTTGGTGTTTCTCAATCTATTAAGTTTCAATAGGCACATTTACTACCAAAGTGTAATCAATTTTAAAGCTTTGTTATGAACATGTTACACATACTGCACCATTAAATGCTCTGTTATTAACAACATCCAAATGCTATACCATTGAATGCTATGGTTGTATTGTAGCGATTTTATCATAAGCTAAATAATAATTATATATGTTATTTTTAACACTTTTTAAATCAAAGTCTACATAAATACAAATAAATATAGCATACACAATTGTTTAGATATACATGTGTATATATAAATTGTTGTTGCATTGTCAAACGAGCCACAATGTTCTTGGTTTGTATATATGAATATATATTTCTTCCTATATGTATATTTTTAAATATGAATTGGGGAGTACAATACATATATATATATATATATGCGTATATGTATCTGTCTATTTTTTAGGGAATTCAATACAATTTCCCTTTTTTTCATTAATATTTAGTAGCAAATAAGTGTTATTCTTACACCTCTTATACAATTTCTCTATTTGTCTTCAATATTTATCACCAAAGAATGTAGCTTGAATCTTGTATCAATATGTTTCATGATATTCTTTTTTTTCTCATATGCTTGAAGCTCCCTCCAACAAACTGCCCAGGTGTGCCCTAGAACAATGGCCCCTTGTCATTTTCATGGTCTTTAAGGCCTTCTGTCACGATGCTTGGTCCATTTTTCTTTGATTTAATGTTGCAGTTAGGCTTGAACATTCACATTAAGTCCTTAAAATTTAAATTATGATGTCTTGTGAAGGTGTTGTGAAGTGTTGTAAAACATTTCTGCACTTTTCTAGACATTATTTATTACAATTTACATAAAAATCACCATTTCATCACTTACCAAGTCCTATTTTGAAGTGTTGTAAAGTCTTGTAACAAGATTTCATGCTTTCCTAGGCATAATTTAACTATTTACACCTTTATTATGCTTTATTTGACCCCTTTATGCCCTTATAAGCCTTAATTAAGTGTATTTTAGAATGTAAACCTGACAAATAACATTTAATGTGACTTAATTCCCAACACCCATTTTCAAGTCCAAGGTGGGATCCATTCACCATGGGTGGAAAATGAGTCGCTCTTGGCTCCAAATTCAAAATATTTCAAATTTTCTTTCAATTTTTTATTCAAAATTACTTGATGTCGATCTGTGATGAGGTATCAATGGGTTACTAAGGAACAAGTGTGTATAAATATGTGTTTTTCTCCTCATTTTACATCTCCTACAATATCTTAACTCATTCAAGCATTCAATTAGCATTTGAGAACTTTGCATCCTATAATAAAGCATCTATCAAGCATTCAAGAGTAGACATTGACATATCTTCAAATTTTCTTCAACAAGGGTTTGGTAAGTTGATAGCATTTGCTTCATATTATTTTATCATTCTACTTCATTTCATAATTTCATTAAGGGTTTGATTACCAAAGTGGGATTTGACCAAGGAAAATCCCTATTATAACCTAACCCTTAACCATTTTTGTAATGCCTCATCGTGCGAACCCCAAAGGACAATCAAACAATAATTACTGCATAATTTTTTTTTTAAAAGTTAACATAACATACATGTAATACACATTAAGTCATGACATTAATTTCACTTAAGTAGATTCACTAACACATACATCCCTTGGGGTACACCAGGAATCATTACGAACTTAATTCCATACAACAGCAATAAAGAATAAAAGTCAAAGATATAGTCCATAACAAAATGAACATTAACAAATATAACACATACATGATAAATCATTGATAAGAAACCATCTGTGTACATAAATGCATCGTATACATGATTAACTCAACACATTGAATAACAACTACCGTGGCCAATATCCACACAATGTTTAACATTATATTACAATACAATGTTCAAGAGGTACAATGATACAAAAGTGTTTCCAAACATGAACAAAACCATACAATGAGATAACATGATACAATTGAATAGTTGAATACAAAGAGTCATAACTAGCTCCAAGACGAATACAACTCAGGAGTCGCCGCAACAGCACCAATCTGCACCTCTCGATCCTTGACTGGCGACCCAATGGGGTGATTAGCACGTTCCACCCAACCACGTGGGTTAGAAGACCCACCCCCCATGCTAAGGAGATGACAAGAAAGAGTACTCAACCAAGAACATCCAAACAAAGAACCACAAGACTCAACATAATACTAAAGTATCATAAAACTCAAGGATTACAATGACATAATCAACAACATCCAAGAGTCAACATAATAACTTAAAGTCATAAATCTCATCACATAAATCTCATCACATAAATCAAAGTAATAACAAGTAAACAAGTAACCAAAGGATGATCATGAAATATTTCTAAATCAATAGAAATAATAAACAAAATACAATTCTAGAGGCAATAAGAAACAAGGCACAAGGGTGTCTAGTGGAGAGTGTCATCACATAGCTCTCATGGGATCTCCTGGCCCTTCCTCCAACTGAGGCGCCCGCACCCATCTATGGATCTCCTAGCTCTTCCTCCTACTTGAGGCACCGGCACCATCAGGTAGCTCATGTGGAGTCGATGACCTCTCATGAAGATGAGATTACGACTTTGTCGACCACGGCCTTCTCAATCTATCATTAGTCTATGATAGCCCTAATGCATAGACGAGGAATCCAAAGTATATTATCTTGTGTGTTTTACTACCCATCCCTCTAAATTCTATTTTTAGGTTATCACTTGTTTACTACTCTTACGTGGGTTCTCCTAAGCTCTTCCTCCTTCCAAGGTGTTGGCCCCCACGAAGAGCCACTCTCCCTAAGACCCCTAAAATAAATCAAAATCAGGCAAGGGTTGTTCCAACAAAGAAACATGATATCCAATCTCAACAAAAATACATGCGAGGCATTACCCATCTCGCCAAAATCACAATACAAAATTTCCAATTACATGGTACATCCCAAGCATGAGTTCAAAATGACCATTATGATCAAAATAATGACAAAATTAGATCAATAAAGAATCAATATGAAACAAGTACTCCTTGCCTCTGGAAGACTCTCAAAGTGTTAACACAAGAGTTCCCTATTAGGAACTGGCAACAGTAACAAGATCTCAAGAAACTATTTTCAATTCACAATTAACAATACAACACGTGATGACATCACAACGAGATCTTCAACTCAAACAAAAACCATTATAATTAACTCAGGAACCATCAAGACTTAAGCAAGCTCTCAAAATGGAAATAACCAGAATCAACTAAAGACCAAGATCCACCATAACACTAACATCATGCATAAAATTTGAAACATGGACACAATACCAAATAAACACCATAGTTTACAATGCAAACAACCCTTACAACACGACATAAATACTCCTTATATCAGACCTCATTCCCACTTAGAGAATTAACCCAAATCAACTCCAACATGGAAGAATGTGATAAACCACATAACTCTATACTCAAAACCACCTTACTTGATTCACACATTAATAAATACAAACAACAAGTTTAACAAAGTGACCATGAATTACATAGTTTTCCACACAAATCACACAATGACCACATAGCACAAAAATTTACAACATTTATTTCAACAATTAATTGAGATGTTGTTACACAACTTAACTCATCTAACTTAATTATTTAATTTCCAAATATCAATAATGATGTAAAATAATTCACTTTAATAAATTACTCAAATCAACTAAATAACTAAATTTTCCCCTAATATAAATTCTAAATAAGAGTTAATTTTTCTAAGGGGACGATCTAAATGAATTTACCCAACGAAAACTACAATTGGACCAATATCTCATCTCTATATCAAAAGCCATATACCTATTCCATACCAAAATAAAAGTCAATATTAAAACAAAAATTACACATATAATGTACTAATAATCATACCCCTCGATTCCTAAATCTCTAATTCTAGTGATATTCTCCAATTTTATTATAAATTATATCCTAATACATTTAATTTAATCTAATCTATAGAATATATATCCATTTAACCATTGTTCATTACCTCCAAAGATAACCCAAAGTCAAAAGATAGGAAAGACTATTAAGTGTCATCAGTCGAATTAAAAAAGAGGTACACATTTTCTTATATATATATATATATATATTTATATAAATATAGATAAATTTGGAGGCAACAAAGACACTTCGGTCTCTCTCAGCTCGAAGAACTCGATAAAGGAAACAGGGAGGCTATTTAATTTATTACACCCTTGCACATCCAA
>VDFB02000015.1:557322260-557438203 GCA_007258455.2 Sequoia sempervirens | reverse complement strand
TTTGTAATTTTTTATTACAACTTTTAAAAAATATAAAAAACTCGTATGTCTGACCACCTTAACTTAGTCAAAACTTCATGAAATTCATTTTTTTTTAATCCTATAGTATGTGAAGCGTAGAATGTGATGCATGTTTTGGATTCAAAAAATGCGATACCATTTGAAAGCTATAGATGTTTTTCAATCAGTCTATCAATCGGGACTTTAGCCGTAATTTGAATAGAAAATGAATAATAATTACTTATTAAATTCAAAGTAAAGCATAATTTATATTGGTGGAAAGCTGATAATCTCCTTTAAAAACCCTTTTCATTTCATCAATTTTGGGTTAAAAAGTTGTCAGCCATATACCCATCATATTGCCACTTTTTGGCCCATCATGATCCTGCACATACCCAACACTGCTCTATCCTCAAATATATTTGTATTTGCAAGTATTTTCAACATATCAAGGTAGTTTTATGATTTCTTCTCAAATTTAGATGCATATTGAGAGATATAATTTAATTCAATTTTCCTAGAAACAACTAGCTAGCAGTCAACATTGGCATGCCATATTACACACATGGGTGGCTATGAATATTTAGGCAATCATCTTTTCTTACTAACTTGTAGGATTTGTTAGACTCAATATCAAATGTCAATGTACATGTAAGTTGTTGCTACTAAGGTTCTTTATACCGACATTGTATTTTCTCTCCTTTCCACCTTAAACAAGTATATTCAAAGAATTTTTTGTTACTTTGAACAGTATTAAGCAACTCTTCATAATCTATGATTGGATCACTAGAAAGAATCTAGTTTGTGGAAAGTAAGCATGGATTTTCTTTACAACAATGATACATTCTAAGAAATATTTTTGTAGGGCAACGTGGATTGCATGTCGAAACGTATCTATCAAAAAAGTGCCATGGTAACATCATGGTGATTAGACCAATCAAGAGTGTCCATGTTCGGGGCTTTTGGAAGCCATAAAAACCATGCACATGTGCTAAGCCATGATGTTGCCATTCATATCTATACTAATAATCTTTTGCATGCAAAATCTTTTTAATCACCTCTTCATGGAAGATTGAGAATCTATGATGCAGATATAGAGATGTTATATGTGTATTTTGAATAACACTATCTATCAACATCTTTATTCAAGGGTCCATCGCCAAAAAAGCAACAAAAGAGAAAACATTTTGTAGATCAGCCCATTTTGTGTCTGCACAACTCAAAGTGAAAAAAAGGATAGGTATCCCAAGTTGTTCAATCATTGTAGATAGTTGGGCCCGATAAGAGTTCCATAAAGAGTGAGTCATGTGTAAAGATGCACCAAAATGCATTAGTTTCTCTACTATCTAGTCATTGGGAGCAACTTGAAGTCATTCACGCAATGCAGACAATGACTTCAAGAATTTTTCTTCTAGATCCGCTTTGAAAAAGATAGAAACAATTTGTTTACTATGATGTCTCACTATCAAGTTGTAGAGGAAATACCTAAACCTTACATATTTTCCAAATCTATGGTCAAAATATCTCATTAAGTGGAGGGCATATTCATGCAAGTGAATTTGAACATTCCTCGGTTGAAGGGGAAGTGCTGCTTCAGTGGGGAATAATGTTGGGAAACCCATTGTAAATAAAACTTCAGTGTTGTATTCATTAATAGGAGAAGAGCTAATTTCAAGTCAACATAGTATATTCTGCTCCTTTTTTCAATTTGTAATACCTGTTTGATTGCTTGGAGCTCTTGTGTATCATTTGGAAAGAAAGGGATAAATGATGAAAAGGTTGAAGAGTCATTATCATGTTGAGGAGAATTTGTTGAGTTGGTTGATGGCACCAGGTCTTCATTGCAAACTTGCTCTATTATATGCAAGAAATTGGAGATATCAACAACAACATCACTTAACATATTAAGAGCCTCAACATCAATCTCAACATCATTGTAGTATTTTTCATATTGAATTTTATATTTCAATCCATCCATGACATGATGTTTATTAACATAGTAGTCATAATTTCCACCTTCAATGGTGATCTGCCATACGATCACAACCTTAATATCTTGCAACTAGCGTGGTAAATTTTTTGCAATGCTCGAGATATCTTGAGGAAATATTGTCATGTGACCATTGTATTTAAACTGCCCTCCTCTAGTGTGGGACACTTGTAAAACTAGAGCCACTCTAGCAATAAGCATTTCTTGAACCTATGTTAGTTTTTTTTAGCAAGAATGGTTATGGGCCTAGGTCCATGCCATTTGCAGAGCTAAAGCGGTGGGATCCTTTTTCAAAATAGCATCTAGCATATGTGCTTGTTCAACCAGATACATGAGTGCAAATCCCAATGTAGCTTTCTTTGCATATCTGACAAACAACAAGGTTTGACAGTGTATCTACGCGGAGCCAAAACCATTTCATTGTAGAAAGGTAGAAATCATTGAACATTTCTTTGAGGTGTTGTTGGTGTGCTAGTGAAGCAGGGGGGTTGATCTGAGATTGCATAATGAACATATCTTGTGATGTTGATATCAGTATATTTATGCCAAAACCATCATCCACAATTTAGTAGACTAGGTGAAGAAGACAATCTGGGGAAAAAGGAGTTGCATCTACCATTTTCAATGGGGGCTATGAGGGAATATTGTTAGTAGGAAGACCTACAAGTGTGCTTGCTACAGTTAGCCTTTATTGCAAGTATTTTTTACTGTGCTTCGCACAAATTTCCTCTCTATCTTGGCTATAGTACAAATGGTTCCGTTGTTGTTTTTAGCATTTTTTAATTTATTAATTGATTGGACTGTTGAACATGAATGTATTGGCACAACCTCAGAATATATATACAAGCTCAACCATATCAACATATATGAGTATACATGTATAACCATAAATATATTCAAAGTAGTAATTACACATAAACATGTATAACAAAATATATGTGTGTCCATGTGTACATATAAATGTATATCTATGGATGATCACAAAAGGAATAGCATGGTTTGAATATTGGAATATATAAAAATATATATACAAGGATTCTAGAGATTTTTGTGTTAAGCATTTCCACTATTTCACTATTGTTATATCCTACATTTAGAACAATACAATATTGGATGCACGCAACTAGTCCAAATTTATGTTTGTGGAAGCCAAGTGTATATAAGGATTTGTGTATACATGTATCTATGTAACAAGAAATTTATGGCATTAAAAGAAAAAGCACAAAACCCACGCTCATTATCCTCCCTACCATTTTGGCATCATGGAGCCTCGTGGACTCTAGTCAAACCCCCAAGGAACAAAAGTATGAAATTTCGATGAGAAATTTCATTGAGTTCCATCATACACCACACAATAAAAAAGTTGGGGAAGATCTAGTGTTTTGATATATGATCTGTCATATTGTACTATTTGCTTTGCATCCTTCTCAACTTTACATATACATATACATATACATACATATACATACACATATACACATACATATACATATATATATACATATACATACACATACATATACATATACATATACATACACATACATATACATATACATATGCATACACATACACATATACATATACATATACATATACATCAAAGGGATGTTTTTATGTGCTAGAAAATATCAATGCATATCTACTTCCACATCTATATGCTTTTCCAATTTCATCCATGTATGTGTACACCTTAAAGCAAAAAAAAATGGGAACATAAACAAGAAAGGGTATATGGTGTGTGTTTTGTATTTGAGAATAATTAAAATAAAGAAACTTAAAGGAAACGTTCAAGTTGAATACAAAAGAGGAAGGAAACAATAATATTTTTTTTGCAATAGGTATAACAAAAATGAAATATATACTTACAAAATTGGGATCTGAAGGCTAGTGGTCCACACCCTCAAAGTTAGACTCCACAACAAAACCCATGGGGGATGCCAGCAAATCAATCTTGGGGGGCTCTGGAGGTCCATCCACAAAGCCCGATTTCGTCTGTATAGTTCTGGGAACTTTTGTAGGGAGAAAATGTTGCAATTTGAGTTGACTAATTGAGAGCTCTATTTCACAATAAAAATAAAATATTAATGTATTGCAATGACCAATAGCAACTGGTAGACAACTTAGAAATATCGACAATCTGTCAACAATTTTACTAGTTTGATTAAATGAAAATGGGTATAACCATTCCACTTTTAATACTGTCCAAAAAATAGGAGATAAAAGAAAAAGAATAAAAAATCACTTTTAATATTTTCCAAACACCAAGAGATACAACAACAAACTGAAAAAAAATGATAAATGCAAATGTATATATCCCTATATGTATCTGTTTATCTTTGAGGTTGCTTATATATGTATGCATGCAATTTTTACTATATTTCTACATATACCTATATGCATATATTTGTATATTTTGCTAGCTCATCCCTTCATCCTTTCTTATCCAAACAATAAGATATACAACAATAAGAATAGAAATGATTAAGTACATATATGCATTGAATTTCCCCTTTGTCTGCACATTTAAAAAACACACATATAACCAGATATATATCCATATGTACACATGAATATATCTATTATGTGTATAATATATTTCCCCCTAACTATGTACTCATTGACATGCCAAGCAAGGACCTCCATAAAAATGGGCATAATGTCAAAGTTGCACAGCAATAAGAAGGAACAATAAGAAAAGGGAAACATTTGTGCAAGTTAGCAACATGTTTCAAATATCATAGCTTATTACAATATATATGCAATAGGGGGACTACTGGCCACCTTCGAACACAAAAGAAAAATGGTAGATGGTTGCTCGCAGTGCTAGACAATGGCAATCAATATGGCATGACCAATCAAATGAAATATTCAATGTTTGCAGCCTCAAAAAATTACATTGTTGCTTGCTTGAACTATAGTTTTGTGCACGGTTTTTGGTGTTTTTCAATGTATTCAATTTCAATAGGCACATTCATTGACCTCTGAAAAAATGGGAATAATGTCAAAGTTGCACAACGGCAAGAAGGAACAATAAGCAGAGGGCCAAAGTTTTGCAATTCAACATGTTTTAAACATTGCTGCTTATTAAAATATATATGCAATAGGGGGCCTCTTGGCCACCTTCAAACATAAAATAAGAATGGTAAATGGCTTCTCACAGTGTTGGACAATGAGAATCAAGATGGCAGGACCAAGAAAATACAATATTCAATGTTTGCAGCCTCAAAAAATTACATTGTTGCTCGATTGAACTATAGTTTTGTGCACTATATTTGGTGTTTCTCAATCTATTAAGTTTCAATAGGCACATTTACTACCAAAGTGTAATCAATTTTAAAGCTTTGTTATGAACATGTTACACATACTGCACCATTAAATGCTCTGTTATTAACAACATCCAAATGCTATACCATTGAATGCTATGGTTGTATTGTAGCGATTTTATCATAAGCTAAATAATAATTATATATGTTATTTTTAACACTTTTTAAATCAAAGTCTACATAAATACAAATAAATATAGCATACACAATTGTTTAGATATACATGTGTATATATAAATTGTTGTTGCATTGTCAAACGAGCCACAATGTTCTTGGTTTGTATATATGAATATATATTTCTTCCTATATGTATATTTTTAAATATGAATTGGGGAGTACAATACATATATATATATATATATGCGTATATGTATCTGTCTATTTTTTAGGGAATTCAATACAATTTCCCTTTTTTTCATTAATATTTAGTAGCAAATAAGTGTTATTCTTACACCTCTTATACAATTTCTCTATTTGTCTTCAATATTTATCACCAAAGAATGTAGCTTGAATCTTGTATCAATATGTTTCATGATATTCTTTTTTTTCTCATATGCTTGAAGCTCCCTCCAACAAACTGCCCAGGTGTGCCCTAGAACAATGGCCCCTTGTCATTTTCATGGTCTTTAAGGCCTTCTGTCACGATGCTTGGTCCATTTTTCTTTGATTTAATGTTGCAGTTAGGCTTGAACATTCACATTAAGTCCTTAAAATTTAAATTATGATGTCTTGTGAAGGTGTTGTGAAGTGTTGTAAAACATTTCTGCACTTTTCTAGACATTATTTATTACAATTTACATAAAAATCACCATTTCATCACTTACCAAGTCCTATTTTGAAGTGTTGTAAAGTCTTGTAACAAGATTTCATGCTTTCCTAGGCATAATTTAACTATTTACACCTTTATTATGCTTTATTTGACCCCTTTATGCCCTTATAAGCCTTAATTAAGTGTATTTTAGAATGTAAACCTGACAAATAACATTTAATGTGACTTAATTCCCAACACCCATTTTCAAGTCCAAGGTGGGATCCATTCACCATGGGTGGAAAATGAGTCGCTCTTGGCTCCAAATTCAAAATATTTCAAATTTTCTTTCAATTTTTTATTCAAAATTACTTGATGTCGATCTGTGATGAGGTATCAATGGGTTACTAAGGAACAAGTGTGTATAAATATGTGTTTTTCTCCTCATTTTACATCTCCTACAATATCTTAACTCATTCAAGCATTCAATTAGCATTTGAGAACTTTGCATCCTATAATAAAGCATCTATCAAGCATTCAAGAGTAGACATTGACATATCTTCAAATTTTCTTCAACAAGGGTTTGGTAAGTTGATAGCATTTGCTTCATATTATTTTATCATTCTACTTCATTTCATAATTTCATTAAGGGTTTGATTACCAAAGTGGGATTTGACCAAGGAAAATCCCTATTATAACCTAACCCTTAACCATTTTTGTAATGCCTCATCGTGCGAACCCCAAAGGACAATCAAACAATAATTACTGCATAATTTTTTTTTTAAAAGTTAACATAACATACATGTAATACACATTAAGTCATGACATTAATTTCACTTAAGTAGATTCACTAACACATACATCCCTTGGGGTACACCAGGAATCATTACGAACTTAATTCCATACAACAGCAATAAAGAATAAAAGTCAAAGATATAGTCCATAACAAAATGAACATTAACAAATATAACACATACATGATAAATCATTGATAAGAAACCATCTGTGTACATAAATGCATCGTATACATGATTAACTCAACACATTGAATAACAACTACCGTGGCCAATATCCACACAATGTTTAACATTATATTACAATACAATGTTCAAGAGGTACAATGATACAAAAGTGTTTCCAAACATGAACAAAACCATACAATGAGATAACATGATACAATTGAATAGTTGAATACAAAGAGTCATAACTAGCTCCAAGACGAATACAACTCAGGAGTCGCCGCAACAGCACCAATCTGCACCTCTCGATCCTTGACTGGCGACCCAATGGGGTGATTAGCACGTTCCACCCAACCACGTGGGTTAGAAGACCCACCCCCCATGCTAAGGAGATGACAAGAAAGAGTACTCAACCAAGAACATCCAAACAAAGAACCACAAGACTCAACATAATACTAAAGTATCATAAAACTCAAGGATTACAATGACATAATCAACAACATCCAAGAGTCAACATAATAACTTAAAGTCATAAATCTCATCACATAAATCTCATCACATAAATCAAAGTAATAACAAGTAAACAAGTAACCAAAGGATGATCATGAAATATTTCTAAATCAATAGAAATAATAAACAAAATACAATTCTAGAGGCAATAAGAAACAAGGCACAAGGGTGTCTAGTGGAGAGTGTCATCACATAGCTCTCATGGGATCTCCTGGCCCTTCCTCCAACTGAGGCGCCCGCACCCATCTATGGATCTCCTAGCTCTTCCTCCTACTTGAGGCACCGGCACCATCAGGTAGCTCATGTGGAGTCGATGACCTCTCATGAAGATGAGATTACGACTTTGTCGACCACGGCCTTCTCAATCTATCATTAGTCTATGATAGCCCTAATGCATAGACGAGGAATCCAAAGTATATTATCTTGTGTGTTTTACTACCCATCCCTCTAAATTCTATTTTTAGGTTATCACTTGTTTACTACTCTTACGTGGGTTCTCCTAAGCTCTTCCTCCTTCCAAGGCCCCCACGAAGAGCCACTCTCCCTAAGACCCCTAAACATAAATCAAAATCAGGCAAGGGTTGTTCCAACAAAGAAACATGATATCCAATCTCAACAAAAATACATGCGAGGCATTACCCATCTCGCCAAAATCACAATACAAAATTTCCAATTACATGGTACATCCCAAGCATGAGTTCAAAATGACCATTATGATCAAAATAATGACAAAATTAGATCAATAAAGAATCAATATGAAACAAGTACTCCTTGCCTCTGGAAGACTCTCAAAGTGTTAACACAAGAGTTCCCTATTAGGAACTGGCAACAGTAACAAGATCTCAAGAAACTATTTTCAATTCACAATTAACAATACAACACGTGATGACATCACAACGAGATCTTCAACTCAAACAAAAACCATTATAATTAACTCAGGAACCATCAAGACTTAAGCAAGCTCTCAAAATGGAAATAACCAGAATCAACTAAAGACCAAGATCCACCATAACACTAACATCATGCATAAAATTTGAAACATGGACACAATACCAAATAAACACCATAGTTTACAATGCAAACAACCCTTACAACACGACATAAATACTCCTTATATCAGACCTCATTCCCACTTAGAGAATTAACCCAAATCAACTCCAACATGGAAGAATGTGATAAACCACATAACTCTATACTCAAAACCACCTTACTTGATTCACACATTAATAAATACAAACAACAAGTTTAACAAAGTGACCATGAATTACATAGTTTTCCACACAAATCACACAATGACCACATAGCACAAAATTTACAACATTTATTTCAACAATTAATTGAGATGTTGTTACACAACTTAACTCATCTAACTTAATTATTTAATTTCCAAATATCAATAATGATGTAAAATAATTCACTTTAATAAATTACTCAAATCAACTAAATAACTAAATTTTCCCCTAATATAAATTCTAAATAAGAGTTAAATTTTCTAAGGGGACGATCTAAATGAATTTATCCAACGAAAACTACAATTGGACCAATATCTCATCTCTATATCAAAAGCCATATACCTATTCCATACCAAAATAAAAGTCAATATTAAAACAAAAATTACACATATAATGTACTAATAATCATACCCCTCGATTCCTAAATCTCTAATTCTAGTGATATTCTCCAATTTTATTATAAATTATATCCTAATACATTTAATTTAATCTAATCTATAGAATATATATCCATTTAACCATTGTTCATTACCTTCAAAGATAACCCAAAGTCAAAAGATAGGAAAGACTATTAAGTGTCATCAGTCGAATTAAAAAAGAGGTACACATTTTCTTATATATATATATATTTATATAAATATAGATTCATTTGGAGGCAACAAAGACACTTCAGTCTCTCTTAGCTCGAAGAACTCGGCAAAGGAAATAGGGAGGCTATTTAATTTATTACACCCTTGCACATCCAAAAGTTGTCGCTGTGATAGGTTGCCAATGGTTTGTGGAAGAATGTTTAATTCTGTAACATGCCTCAACTCTAAATGCTGAAACTATGATAGATTGACAGTAGAATCAAGTAGGTTATTTAGACTTTTGAAAATTCCTATTATTTTCAAGCTCGAGGCTGAGACAGGCTGACAATGAAATCAGAGAGTTTATTTAAATCTTTAAACTTCCTATTATGTTCAAGTGTGTGGCTAAAACAAGTTGACAATGAAATTAGAGAGACTATTTAAAATGCTACAACATTCTATTTTCAAGTACTGAAGATGGCGCAGGTTGTGAAAAGAATCAGGGAGGCTACTTAATTTACTACACCTATGCAAGTCTAAAAGTTGCAGCTGTGATAGGTCACCAATGGTAGCAGGTAGGCTGTATAATGCCCGGACTCTAAATGTCGTAACTGTGACAGTTTTCCAAGTATAAGGAAGTGAATAATGGAATTTGGAACTATCGCCATCTACTTGCATTATTATCAAATCCCAAATGTTATCCACGAGACAATACTCGAACTGTTAGAGAGAATGCCTCAAAGCGACGTCACCTCAAGGAATAGTATAACCACAAGAAAAGCACAAAATAGATTTGCAAGAAGACTCTCAAAATATTTAAATTAATGAGGCACTGATGGATGAAGAGGAGTGTAAAGGATAGAACGGGGAACACATTTCTCAGCTCCAGGAAAACAAACCCAGTTATCCAACCCGACCATGCAACAAGACAATGAAATAAAAGCACACGAAAGGTCTATAGAAGGCTTCCTCAAATCTTCCAATCAATGCAGCATCCTGGAGCACATCCTAGCAGTGAAGGTACATAGTGAAATGTGGATGAAGATTAAGTTGCATGCAACGACTTTAAGATGCCAAGATTGTGGTGATCGCACGTGCATGGGGTTTCATGCCCAAATCAAAAGATTAATAAGCCAAGTAAGAAGGGAAACATAAAGGTGACATAGTGAACTATTTGGCAGAGTCCTCAAAGACAATGTGATTTTAAGGAACACTTGGTGGTAGGATAGGTACAAGATGGAATTTGCAAGGGAACTCACAAATTCTCCACTTTAATAGAACTCTCAGGGACGCCTTCAAGCAATTTAAGTTTCGCTTGTGTTCTTAGGGCATAGAGTCAAGTAGGTTTAGCGAATAAATGCTACATGCACCACACGCATCAGTCAACCCTGTTATAGTATAATGATAATGATAATTATGTACACACCAAACTTCTTAAAAATTAGATGGTAGCAAGTTAAGAATTAACATTCATATGCAATGAAGGAGAATCTCAAAAGCCAAGGATATCGAATCTCACAAGAATGCATCAAAGTCAACTTCTAACTTGATATAGAGGCAACGACATATATAGAGACGTGCATAATGTTTTTCTATGAAAGTAAAGTGCAGAACTAACCTCTCATTCATCGGTGATTCACCCCTATGTGGTCAATGCTTCTATCTCTCCTGGTGCAGACAAGCTATGGAATTTGACACCAGACATTAACCTTTTGGCTGGAGAAACCATCACCTCACCGGTAAAAGCATAGATGAAGACTTGCTCAATCGCCAAAAAAAAACCCCATATTCTCCCCCCCAGAAAATGATAAATATTTAGCTATCTAAGATCTCCCCAACCATCAGTACATTGAGGCTCCTCTTCATTGAATGCCTCCCGCCAGGCTTTCAAAGATAAAATCAATAAAAAGGAAAAAAAATCCGTTTCTTGATTCAATTCCATTTTTTAAAGCCATGCATGTGCATGATTTTTCCTTTTGCCATCTTTTTTTTTTCTATTTTCTCTTGTTTTTCTTTTCTTTTTTTAATTTTTTTCTTTTTGTCCTTATCTTCATTCGATTTGACATTCCATTATAACATTTAATTTCCTTATATGATTTTCCCATCTTTTGCATTACTAATAAATCTCAACTTTAAATAACAATTGTCGATAATTTGATTATTATTAATACTTTATAACTTAGTAATTAATAATTAATAGCTTTATATTTTAAATCACTTTATAATTTGACAATTTTTTTAATTCCTAGCTACAAATCATGTTGAACACCCAAAATGACAAAATCCATTTAATTATAGGTTTTCCTTTAATTTAGAATTAATTCATGTTTTCTATTATCAATTTAATTTAATTGAATTGATTAATCAAGACTAAACATAATATCAATTTTATCCCCTAACTTAAAGTCAATTAAACAAGGAAATCAACAAGTCGTCTCAAATCAACCTATCATACTTACACAAATATGATGAAGAACCAAATGTGGAGGGGTACAACATCCTCCCCCCTACGCTTCGACTTACTCCTGGAAGTCGAGGTCAAGGATAAACATGGTAACACCATAAACTAACAACAATATCAACAATCATAAGCACATCAACACCATAAATTAAATAGTCAATTAAACGTCATCAAGTAAGCAATAAAAATTAAAAAAACGAAAAAAAAGAAATGATAGCAAAACGAAAGTGGTGACAGCGTTGCAAATAGACCGATTTTCCAAACACAAGGATGGGTGATGAATTGGGTTGGGGAAACTTTCTTGCCAGCCCCTTTTTTCCACGTCAAACCCATTGGGTGTTTATGATGCTCTCCCTATCCTAGCAATGCAGGTGGAATCAAGGCTTAGCTCCTGCAATCCTACATACAAACAAATGTTGTGCACAAAATATATATATCAAATCAACCTAGTGTAGAGGGAATTGCAATCTTGTATGCCTCTCAAAAATGAGTGATACAACATCATCCTTCTGACACACTACCACCAGTGAACCATCATAAATGATCATTAATACAATTACTAATCAAATAAAAACATTTTATTAATTCCACATGTTAAACATAACCAATTAATTACCTTCATCATCGAGATTTGAAGCCGACTACCTGAAAATCATAAACTAAGGTGGAAACATAACACATTAGTACTAAACATTCAAGAGTATTCTTTACCCTCGATATGCCACATCTCCATAAAACACAACATAATTATCCACACAAGCACATCATTTTCACACAAAGCACTCCACTTCAGTCACTATTCAACACCAAATCTCACAATAATTTCAACAAAAGACAAAATTTCACACCTTCACAGATTCAGGAAAAACATAATCCATCACTCAAGGACAACAAAAAGGAAAATTCCATGCACGCTTGACATATTCACACACAAAAAGTTCACAGCACTAGAAACTACATCACACAATGATACAAGGGTCCATAGTGCATCCCTGATAGGAAGGATATCGGTGCATTGCGCACTACACCGAGGGTCCTATCCTTTCCCATCAGTTTCCTGCACCATCTACCTGACACCAGCTAACAGAAGAACTCAGGTTCACAACAATGACAATAGAAAAGTGAAACTCAAGACTCAAGGGTCTAGGCGCAAGGTTACATAGTGAGCACACATAGTGCCCAGTGTATGAATCTAGGCTCTGATACCATGTTGTAATGCCCCGTCGTGCGAAACCCAAAGGACAATTAAACAATAATTACTACATAATTTTATTTTTTAAAGTTAACATAACATACATGTAATACACATTAAGTCATGACATGAATTTCATTTAAGCAGATTCACTAACACATACATCCCTTGGGGTACACTAGGAATCATTACGAACTTAATTCCATACAACAGCAATAAAGAATAAAAGTCAAAGATATAGTCCATAACAAAATTAACATTAAGAAATATAACACATACATGATAAATCATTGATAAGAAACCATTTGTGTACATAAATGCAGCGTATACATGATTAACTCAACACATTGAATAACAACTACCATGGCCAATATCCACACAATGTTTAACATTACATTACAGTACAATGTTCAAGGGGTATAATGATACAAAAGTGTTTCCAAACATGAACAAAAATCATACAACGAGATAACATGATACAATTGAATAGTTGAATACAAAGAGTCATAACTAGCTCCAAGACGAATACAACTCAGGAGTCGCCGCAACAACACCAATCCGCACCTCTCGATCCTTGACTGGGGACCTAATGGGGTGCTTAGCACATTCCACCTGACCACGTGGGTCCGAAGACCCACCCCCCATGCTAAGGAGCTGACAAGAAAGAGTCCTCAACCAAGAACATCCAAATATGGAACCACAAGACCCAACATCATACTAAGGTATCATAAAACTCAAGAATTACAATGACATAATCAACAACATCCAAGAGTCAACATAATAACTTAAAGTCATAAATCTCATCACATAAATCAAAGCAATAACAAGTAAACAAGTAACCGAAGGATGATAATGAAACATTTCTAAATCAACAGAAATAATAAACAAACTACAATTCTAGAGGCAATAAGAAACAAGGCACAAGGGTGTCTAGTGGAGAGTGTCATCGTATAGCTCTCATGGGATCTCCCGGCCCTTCCTCCAACTGAGGCGCCGACACCCATCTATGGATCTCCTGGCTCTTCCTCCTACTTGAGGCGCCGACACCATAGGGTAGCTCATGCGGAGTCGATGACCTCTCATGAAGACGAGATTACGACTTTTCCGACCACGGCCTTCTCAATCTATCATTAGTCTATAATAGCCCTAATGCATAGACGAGGAATCCAAAGTTTATTATCTTGTGTGTTTTACTACCCATCCCTCTAAATTCTATTTTTAGGTTATCACTTGTTCACTACTCTTACGTGGGTTCTCCTGAGCTCTTCCTCCTTCCAAGGCGCCGGCCCAAACGAAGAGCCACTCTCCCTAAGACCCCTAACATAAATCAAAATCAGGCAAGGGTTGTTCCAACAAAGAAACATGATATCCAATCTCAACAAAAATACATGTGAGGACTTACCCATCTCACCAAAATCACAATACAAAATTTCCAATTACATGGTACATCCCAAGCATGAGTTCAAAATGACCATTATGATCAAAATACTAACAAAATCAGATCAATAAAGAATCAATATGAAACAAGTACTCCTTGCCTCTGGAAGACTCTCAAAGTGTTAACACAAGGGTTCCCTATCAAGAACTAGCAACAGTAACAAGATCTCAAGAAACTATTTTCAATTCACAATTAACAATACAACACGTGATGACATCACAATGAGATCTTCAACTCAAACAAAAACCAATATAATTAACTCAGGAACCATCAAGACTTAAGCAAGCTCTCAAAAGGGCAATAACCAGAATCAACTAAAGACCAAGATCCATCATAACACTAACATCATGCATAAAATTTGAAACATGGACACAATACCCAATAAACACCATAGTTTACAATGCAAACAACCCTTACAACATGACATAAATACTCCTTAGATCATACCTCATTCCCACTTAGAGAATTAACCCAAATCAACTTCAACATGGAAGAATGTGATAAATCACATAACTCTATACTCAAACCTTACTTGATTCACACATTAATAAATACAAACAACAAGTTTACAAAGTGACCATGAATTACATAGTTTTCCACACAAATCACACAATGACCACATAGCACAATAATTTACAACATTTATTTCAACAATTAATTGCGATGTTGTTACACAACTTAACTCATCTAACTTAATTATTTAATTTCCAAATATCAATAATGATGTAAAATAATTCACTTTAATAAATTACTCAAATCAACTAAATAACTAAATTTTCCCCTAATATAAATTCTAAATAAGAGTTAAATTTTCTAAGGGGACGATCTAAATGAATTTATCCAACGAAAACTACAATTGGACCAATATCTCATCTCTATATCAAAAGGCATATACCTATTCCATACCAAAATAAAAGTCAATATTAAAACAAAAATTACACATATAATGTACTAATAATCATACCCCTCGATTCCTAAATCTCTAATTCTAGTGATATTCTCCAATTTTATTATAAATTATATCCTAATACATTTAATTTAATCTAATCTATAGAATATATATCCATTTAACCATTGTTCATTACCTCCAAAGATAACCCAAAGTCAAAAGATAGGAAAGACTATTAAGTGTCATCAGTCGAATTAAAAAAGAGGTACACATTTTCTTATATATATATATATATATATTTATATAAATATAGATAAATTTGGAGGCAACAAAGACACTTCGGTCTCTCTCAGCTCGAAGAACTCGATAAAGGAAACAGGGAGGCTATTTAATTTATTACACCCTTGCACATCCAAAAGTTGTAGCTGTTATAGGTTGCCAATGGTTTCAGGAAGGCTGTTTAATTCTGTAACATGCCTCAACTCTAAATGTTGAAACTGTGATAGATTGACAGTAGAATCAAGGAGGTTATTTAGAATTTTGAAAATTCCTATTATTTTCAAGCGCGCAGCTGAGACAGGCTGATAATGAAATCAGAGAGTTTATTTAAACCTTTAAACTTCCTATTATGTTCAAGTGCGCTGCTAAAACAGGTTGACAATGAAATCAGAGAGACTATTTAAAATGCTACAGCATTCTATTTTCAAGTACCGAAGATGGGGTAGGTTGTGAAAAGAATCAGGGAGGCTACTTAATTTCCTACACCTATGCAAGTCTAAAAGCTGCAGCTATGATAGGTCGCCAATGGTAGCAGGCAGGCTGTATAATGCCTGGACTCTAAATGCCGTAACTGTGACAGTTTACCAAGTATAAGGAAGTGAATAATGGAATTTGGAACTATCGCCATCTACTTGCATTATTATCAAATCCCAAATGTTATCCATGAGACAATACTCGAACTGTTAGAGAGAATGCCTCAAAGTGACGTCACCTCAAGGAATAGTATAACCACAAGAAAAGCACAAAATAGATTTGCAAGAAGACTCAAAATATTTAAATTAATGAGGCACTGCTGAGTGAAGAGGAGTGTAAAGGATAGAACAGGGAACGCATTTCTCAGCTCCAGGAAAACAAACTCAGTTATCCAACCCGACCATGCAACAAGACAATGAAATAAAAGCGCACGAAAGGTCTACAGAAGGCTTCCTCAAATCCTCCAATCAATGGAGCATGCTGGAGCACATCCTAGCAGTGAAGGTACATAGTGAAATGTGGATGAAGATTAAGTTGCATGCAACGACTTTAAGATGCCAAGATTGTGGTGATCGCACGTGCATGGGGTTTCGTGCCCAAATAAAAAGATTAATAAGCCAAGTAAGAAGGGAAACATAAAGGTGACACAATGAATTGTTTGGCAGAGTCCTCAAAGACAATGTGATTTTAAGGAACACTTGGTGGTAGGATAGGTACAAGATGGAATTTGCAAGGGAACTCACAAATTCTCCACTTTAATAGAACTCTCAGGGACGCCTTCAAGCAATTTAAGTTTTTCTTGTGTTCTTAGGGCACACAGACAAGTAGGTTTAGCGAATAAAGGCTACATGCACCACACGCATTAGTCAGCCCTATTACAGTATAATGATAATGATAATTATGTACACACCAAACTTCTTAAAACTCAGATGGCAGCAAGTTAAGAATTAACATTCATACGCAACGAAGGAGAATCTCAAAATCCAAGGATATCAAATCTCACAAGAATGCATCAAAGTCAATTTCTAACCTGATATAGAGGCAACGACATATATAGAGATGTGCACAATGTTTTGCTACGAAAGTAAAGTGTAGAACTAACCTCTCATTCATCGGTGATTCACCCCTATGTGGTCAATGCTTCTATCTCCCCTGGTGCAGACAAGCTATGGCATTTGATGCTAGACATTAACCTTCTGGCTGGAGAAACCATCACCTCACCGGTGAAAGCATAGATGAAGACTTGCTCAATCGCCAAGAAAAACCCCATATTCTCCCCCCAGAAAATGATAAATATTCAGCTATCTAAGATCTCCCCAACCATCGGTACATTGAGGCTCCTCTTTATTGAATGCCTGCCACCAAGCATTCAAAAATAAAATCAATAAAAAGGAAAAAAAATCTGTTTCTTGATTCAATTCCAGTTTTTAAAGCCATGCATGTGCATGATTTTTCCTTTTGCCATCTTTTTTTTTTCTATTTTCTCTTGTTTTTCTTTTCTTTTTTTAATTTTTTTCTTTTTGTCCTTATCTTCATCCGATTTGACATTCCATTATAACATTTAATTTCCTTATATTATTTTCCCATCTTTTGCATTACTAATAAATCTCAACTTTAAATAACAATTGTCGATAATTTGATTATTATTAATACTTTATAACTTAGTAACTAATAATTAATAGCTTTATATTTTAAATCACTTTATAATTTGACAATTTATTTAATTACTAGCTACAAATCATGTTGAACACCCAAAACGACAAAATCCATTTAATTATAGGTTTTCTTTTAATTTAGAATTAATTTATGTTTTCTATTATCAATTTAATTTAATTGAATTGATTAATCAATACTAAACATAATATCAATTTTATCCCCTAACTTAAATTCAATTAAACAAGGAAATCATCAAGACGTCTCAAATCAACCTATCATACTTACACAAATATGACGAAGAACCAAATGTGGAGGGGTACTACAATTTTTCCCATTTTGCATGTGTTTTTGCAGACTTGTGTATACAAATTTGATAATAATTTAGGTGTTAAAAAGTGGACAAGAATTCAACAAAGTGTGTCAAGTCAAATGAATCCTATTTCAAGCTTGGAGAAGACATTCTATCTATTTTTCTGTAGATTCAACTTCGGCAACCCAACAAGTAAACAACCTCAAATCTCGTGCTACATAATTCTCCCCTGATTTCTCAAAAAAATTGGAGAGGATTGATTTTCTATTAGTGGTGAATGAGTCCCACCTTAGGTTTGGAAATCTATATTTTATCATATTCTGGATCCCGACACTTAGAAACTTGTTTCTAATAGTTTTCATCAGAAGCAATACTGATTTGCCATCAGTGGTGAATGAGTCCCACTGGTGATTTTCTATGATCTCGGACAACAATTAGAAGATTCCAAATTCTCCAATCTTTGCCCAGGTGCACTCTGTTTCAATCTTTTTCTTTTTTGTTTCGCATTTGTTCATTCATAGTTTATTGTTTGCAAACATCATTGTCTTTTCCAATGTTGCATAATTCTTAGGTTTTTCATACATAATCAGTCAATTAGTTCATTTAATGGCACTTAGTTCATTTTACTTTTTCCAAAATAACATCATACATTGCATAATTTGAGTGAACCTAACCTAGATTTTGTGTGTGGTTTATCTCTCTCCTTTTAGGTGAAACATCCTAAGAGTGCAAGAGTGTTTTATAAGCCCTACCCAAAAATCTAAGATTTATTTTGGTGAACCTACATATTGAGCACTTTACACTTCTAGTTTCAATTGTATCTTGAATCTTAAACTTCATTTGCATCAACATTCAATTAGGGTATTGTTTTGTTTTCGTATCCTAGGGTTTCTTAGACTTGCATTACATATCATTGAAAAAACTGAACATCTGCATCTGCATCCTTAATTGGCATCTAAAACTTGAATTAGAATCACATTAAATTTTTTGAAAAAATAAAATAAAATCTCATACTGGGACTCATTTGCCACCCTAGGCAAATCAGTCCACTTGCACATTTCAGATTGCATTTTTAGGCATTTTTTGGGAATTTCCTGCATTTATGTTATCTGCTATTAGTTCTCTATCTCAATTTGTAGAATTCTTGTTATTTGAATTTTGCACTACTAGATTACATTACATTTACATTCACCCCACCTTTTTTGGTACTTGTATGAGTGTTTGGTGCTCCATTGATAATACTTTAGTGAGACAAAGTTCTAGACTCATGGCTTCCCGCAATAGCACTTTCGTTGTGGACCTTGGCATCTCAAGAGCTCCTACTCCTAGTATGGAAAATGGTGCATTAGGCATGGAAAATACCACTTCTATGCCCTTACCTTTCCATCCAATGAATGTTGAAACAAAAAAAAAAATCAATCCCACAAGAAAAGGTCATTAATATTCATGAGGATTGTGCACACTTACAATAAGACTTATCCCTTGAAAACATTTCCACCACTACCATACTAGCCATAGAAAACCTTCATCATTTTATTGAAAGTGGTGATGGATTAAAAGCTATGAAATGAATTGCTAAGATTTATAATAAACATGCTTCTTCTAATTCCCAATCAAAAAACATAGTTCCAAACCAAGAAGGACCTCATATTCCTCCCCCTTCAACTATAGCATCTATACCAACTTATACCACTCCTCGGGTTACAACAACTATGCAATAGGTTAGTCACATGGCTCCTTCTTTCACAATTCCAACTAGCATTTCTAGTTCTCGAAAATCCTCTCTACCACCTTCACCCCTCTTAGTGTTCCTTTCACTTCTCGTCACATTACATACACTCCATCACCATTTTCTCTTCCACCTCAAACCACTTACCCTAACCCCATCATTACAAAGCTCCTTAATATTATTTCATCCATGCAACAACAAATTTCCACCATTAGCCACTTGGTCAAAATGCTCCAACCACATATCATGTTCCTAGTAGCTCCTTATCTCTAGAAATCTTACACACCTCGATGCCACAAGGGATAGAATCTCCTAGGTTTGAGAAATATAGAGGTAAAGGAGACCCTATTAACCATGTCAATGCTTATACAACTTTATGTAGTTACTTTTTCCTTGATGATAAACTCTTAGCCAAACTTTTTCCTCGGACCTTGAAAGATACTGCATTAGAGTGGTTTTCTAACCCGCCTAATCATTCCATTCACTCATTTAATGATCTTGTGGATGCCTTCATAAGTAACTTCCATGTTCATATGACCCCTAAAAAGAAAATGGTTGATCTAATGCACTATAGAGAAAATGTCGATGAAAAAGTAAGTAACTTCATTTCATGTTATCAGTCATTGTATGCTCAAGTTGATGTCAAAATTCCTGATTCACATCTGCAGAAGATGTTTATCGAAAACTTGCACACAAACCTTTAGAATAAGTTAACTATGATTAAATTCCCTTTGTTCATGCACCTATGCACAACCCTATGTGAATATCATAACTTTGTTTCAAGTCGTGATTCAAATTCCACTTCTAACCGAGCTGAGAAGTCTAAGCCAAACAATCAAAATAACATGAAAAACTTTCACAAACCAAATAGAGGCTTTTTACAGTTAAATCCACCTTTGCAACCAACCCAACCTATTCCAAGTCAAGTGGAAATTGTTAAAGTAGCAGTTCCCTATACCTATGGGGACCTGAAGAGACAATTTACTCCCTTACCTGATACCCTCCATAATACAATGAACCAATTGCTCCAACAACAAATAACCACCTTTCCTATTGTCAAACCACTTGATACCACCAAATCCTTACTATCCACCTCTAAATCAAATGCTTATTTCCATTTTCATCACCAAAATGGCCATGACACCGAACAATGTAAGTGTCTCAAACACTTAGTTCAAGAACTCATTGATTCGGGTCGTTTGTCCATTGCGGGTGTCAATGATCAAGGAAATAAGTCTGTTGCACCCCCTAACCAAAATTTACAAATATTTTCAAATCCTATGCCTAAACACAATGTTTCATTTTTCAAGGCAAGGGAACCTTCAAAACCTCAAGTCATGAACATTAATACAAATAATGAACAACAAGATATAACTTCAAATGTTACCCAAGTTACTCCTATGGATGAACTTGTGGGTGTGATATATGTTACCCCTCATAAGGGCCCAACCAAAAAAACTCTTGATATCACTTTCTCTTCTAAAGATATACTTCAAAGGCTTTTTGATGGTCCTCTTTACATAGCTGTCGGAATCTATGATAAACCCACCAATGGGATATTAATAGATCCCGCCTATGGTGAGAATGTGATCATAGAAGATTTTCTAGTATTACATGAGTTGTATCAAGATGACTATAATAAACCAACTACATGGATTAAAACACATACTGGTTTTGTGTGCCCTACGATTGGATCGATTGTACTCCCCTTACAAATAGGACCCAAAACTTTGGAGGTAACATTTTCTATCATTCCACAATCAGATCAATTTTGTTTGTGGCTAGGCCACCCTTAGCATTGCTCAATGAAAGTGGTCACCTCAGTTGTTCACAAGTGTTTGAAGTTTCCACATGGCAATGAAATATTTACCATACACCATAATGGCTTTAATCCATTATCATCTAAAGGTAATTTTTTCTTAGAAGCATTTTGGCCCGCACCTATGGAACCCATCACCCCCCATAAAGATTTATTTTTCATAACCTATCAAAAGTTCAAATCCAAATGAATAGATGAGTTGTCTCTTCATAACATGTCCCTGTCTACTTCCACTCCTCCTATCCTAGGTGAAACCATGCTTCAACCTGAGTCTGACATTGAACAAACCATACAACCTTATGAACAACCATCCTTAGACACTTCCCCACCATCATTTAAATGACCAAGGGAAAATGAAACCAATCCTATCATGCACCCTCGCATTAAACAAGTGTACAAAGCCAAAGAGAAAGTGATTGAACCATCTTCTTCAGTTTTTTCCATTCTTCCCCCTCTAGAAGAAAAGGAACCTATAATGGATCAACCTACTCTTACACCTCAACAACTTCAAAATAAAATAAAATGAAACCAAAGTGCTAGGGAGCATAGGTGTCATCATCATCTACTTGTTCATCAATCTCGAATGGAAGAAAATAAAGAAACCCAACCTCCCCCTTTAAACAAAGTAATAAATGACCACCCTCTTTCTCCTAACCTACCACAAAATGACATAGTCTAGCCCTCACAACAAAATGAACAAATCCAATAGCCAAAACTTTTGATACATCCTTCCTTGGAAATAACCCTTTTCCCTCCTATCATAATCAATCTTGATGATGATGATGATGAGGAGATCACAAAAATAGGTGAAGAAGTGCATATTGATCTAAACTCTTTATTTTCCTCTACCATGATCTTAAATGACAAATCTTCTCGACCAAGTGAGGAACTTGGTACATCTCCTAGTTGAGCACTTGTGATTCTTCCTTTGGACAACCAACCACCCTCACAATACACTGAGCATGATTAGGTGGCAGATGACTAGGTGGTGGATGACTTGTTCAATAGTTTACTTGTATTCGCTTTACTAGCCTTTTACATTTTTCTTTGTTCATTATTTTTCTATTGTATGTGTGTATTGTGTTCCCACGTATCGTGTGTTTGATGTTTTCTCTCTCATTGTACACTTCCTCTATTTGTACCTCTATTCTTCTATATCACGTGTATTATCTTTTTCATTTTTGCTTTTGTTTTTTCCTTTTTGGGATGATGCAAAGCATTGAGATACCCTATGTCTCTTCCATGTTGACCCAAAAGGTCCTTTTTCCTTTTTCATTTTTGCTTTTGCATTTTTCCTTTTGACAATGACACAAAGCGTTGAGATGCCCTATGTCTCTTCCATGTTGACCCAAAAGCTTTTTCTTTTATTTTTCCTTTTTATTTTCATTTTGCTTTTGTTTTCTTTTGGAGATGATGAAAACCATTGAGACTACTTGATGGGGTTGTATGTTCATTGTTGCAATGTTTTTGCTTTGGGGAATGATGACAACTGAGCTCCTTAATAAAAACATGTGTGCATTCCATAGATCCCTTTTATGTTTGGTGTTCTCTTTTGTGGGGGGAACCTCCATTTTCTTTTGTTTTCACTTTTGAAGCAACCTAACTTAGAAACATATGACTTGGCATAGGGCTCTCTAAGTTAGCTCTTATGTCTTGTTTTTAAAATTTTCATTTTCTTTTCTTCACTACTTTAAAGTAATTTCTCATTGAACGGTGTGTAGCAATTCCTTTAGTTCTTTGTGCAGCCTTATTGTACATACAATGTGTTTGTAATTTTGTGGACGAAATTGGGTATGATGTCCTTCATAAGTGTGATCTATATTAGCATATTACATTCCTCTTAGTGGCCTAATGTGACACACTGCATCCACTGAGTTGTGAATATTTTATTCTTTGATTGGTCCTCTCTTGGAGACATTAGACACAATGTTCCCTAAGTAGTAGACCTCACATGAAATTAACAAGACTCCTTTGAAAATCCTTTTACATTTTACAGTTTTTTTGCATTTTAAACTTTGCACTTTTTTCCACCTTGCATAATGCAACTTGGATGCCTATGGTACCTTGCATTTGTTCATGAGTTCTAATCATACGAAGCTTTTCTTGTCTCATCAAGCACGAACCAAAATTTTCCTTTGTGGCACCTTGTTAAAGTTATCAGGAGGTATAACTTTGATATGGTTGAGCGGGAAGCCCACTCAGTGGCACAACTTTCCCCATAGCCACCTGTGTGTTTGTGAGTGCATACCAACTAGCGTATGTACTTCACTTTTTGGGTCTTCTCACCCAGTGGACCACCATGAGTTATGTCACCCCAGAGTGAGTATGCATTCTCTTGTTCAAACAAACAACTTAGATATAATACACAACTAGTTGGACAGATGATTGAAGCTACATTCTATCTCTTAATTTCACCATGTGCATTACTTTGTTCTTATGCTTAGTTTTCCATGGGATCTTCATCTTGGGGGCTTGATCATACCTCTTGATCATTGTTATTCCATCTTGCTAACATAAGTGCATTTGAACCTCTCTTTCGATATGCATGGCTACTTTAGTGTGAATCTGAAGTAAGTTCATCCTGTCACTAAAGTGGGGGCTAAATATGCTACAGAAAAATGGCCCCTTATCAATTTCATGGTATTTTAGGCCTTTCTTCATGATTCTTGGTTGATTTTTCTTTGATTTAATGTTGCAATGTGGCTTGAACATTCACATTAAGTCCTTAAAATTCAAATTATGATGTCTTGTGAAGGTGTTGTGAAGTGTTGTAAAAAATTTCTACATTTTTATAGACTTTATTTATTACAATTCACCTAAAAAATCATTTTTTCATCATTTATCAAGTCCTATTTTGAAGCGTTGCAAAGTCTTGTAACAAGATTTCATGCTTTTCTAGGCATAATTTCACTATTTACACCTTTCTTATGCTTTATTTGACCGCTTTATGCCCTTATAAGCCTTAATTAAGTGTAATTTTGAATGTAAACCAAACAAATAAAATTAAATGTGAATTAATTCCTGACACCCACTTTCAAGTCCAAGGTGGGACACATTCACCATTGGTGTCGAATGAGTCCCTCTTAGCTCTAAATTCAAAATATTTTAAATTTTCTTTTGAGTTTTTATTCAAAATTACTTGATGTCGGCCTATGATGAGGTATCAATGGGTTACTAAGGCACAAGTGTGTATAAATAAGTGATTTTCTCCTCATTTTACATCTCCTACAATCTCCTAACTCATTCAAGCATTCAATTAGAATTTGAGCACTTTGCATCCTATAATGAAGCATCTATCAAGCATTCAAGAGTAACCATTGACATATCTTCATATTTTCTTCAAGAAGGGTTTGGTAAGTTGATAGAATTTTTATGTTATTTTTTTATCATTCTCCTTCATTTCATTATTTCATTAAGGGTTTGATTACCAAAGTGGGATTTGACCCAGGAAAATCCCTATTATAACCTATCCCTTAACCATTTTCCCACTTTTGCATGTGTGTTTGCAGAATTTTGTATGCAGATTTGAAAAAAAAATAGGTTTCAAAAAGTGGACAAGAATTCAACAAAGAGTTTCAATTCAAATCAATCCTATTTTAAGCTTGGAGAAGACATTTTGTATGTTTTCTATAGATTTGACTTCGACAACCCGACAAGCAGACAACCTTAGATCTAGTGCTATAAAATTGTCCCCTGATTTCTCATAATTTTTGCAGAAGAATGATTCCCACCTTAAGGTTGGAAATATAGATTTTTTTTGATTTCGAGTCCTGACACTCAAAAACTTCTTTCTAATAGTTTTCATTAGAAGTAGGACTAATTTTTCATCGGTGGCGAATGAGTCCCACTGGTGATTTTCTGTGATCTCAAACAATATTTAGAAGATTCCAAATTCTCCAATCTCTACCCAGGTGCACTTTGATTTAGCCCTTTTCTTTTATGTTTTGCATTTGTTCATTCATAGTTCATTGTTTGTAAACATCACTCTGTTTTCCAACATTGCATAATTCTTAAGTTTTGCATATATAATTAGTCAATTAGTTCATTTCATTTAGTCCAAATAACATCATACATTGCATAATTTGAGTGAACCTAACCTAGATTTTTTATGGGGTTTATCTCTCTCCTCTTAGGTGAAACATCCTAAGAGTGCAAGAGTAGTATATAAGCCCTACCCAAAAATCTATGATTCACCAGGTATGTTTATGAAAGTAATGGAGCTTTCTAATTACATGGGATGACAGTGTCTTATATCAATATGTTTCATGATATTGTTTTTTCCTCATTTCTTTGAAGTTCTCCATAACAAACTGTTCTTCGTGATATTCTTTTTTTTAGTTCCCCATAACAAATTGTTCATTATCATAGTTTGCCTCTTCTATTCTCCATATTTTAAAGTTATATTTAATGTGAGTTTTTGAAAATTTGTCATTTTCCTGTGATTCTTAAGTATTTTTCTAATAGATCTTTTCCAATTTCACTTTTTGTCTTGTATCAATATGTTTCATGATATTCTTTTTTTCTCAATTGTTTGAATTTCCCCATAAAAAACTATTCTTCATGATATTCTTTTTTTTAGTTCCCCATAGAAAAATATTCATTATGGTATTTTGCATCTTCTATTATCCATATTTTAAAGTTCTATTTAATCTGGTTTTTGTAACATTTTTTATTTTCCTATGATTGTTAAGTTTCTTTCTAATAGCTCTTTTCAAATTTCCCTTAACCAAAAAAGTTTATATGTGGACGTGCATGTATGTGAAATCACCTACAAAGAACATTCAAAGTGAAGAACCTAGTTCAAGTGAAATGCGTGTATAGATTTGAGTTTGTAGTATATTTGTGCTTACTTGAAATTCTATCACTATCTAGACAAGGTGTAATACAAAATTCTATGTAATAGTTGGCTTGTCAATTCAAAATTAAAGCTACATTATTTTCCACTAAATATTATAGACAAAATAGGGAAACTGTAAAAGAACTATTATAAAAACACTTAAGAATCATAGGTAAATTACAAATGATCGAAAACCCACGCTAAAGATATTGATACAAGGCAAGTAGCTCATGTAAGAGTTGGGTTGTCAATTCAAAATTTGACCAACTTTCTTTGGCACCAAACCCACATTAAATAGAACCCATAAAGCCAATGGGTAGCAATAACCTGTACAAAATGGCTATAATTCCGTAGACTTAATTAAAAATTCAAGCTACATTGCCTGACACTAAATATTATAGAAAAATAGACAAATCATAAAAGAGCTATTAGATGACAAATCCTATTCACGACTGGGCTGATGAAAATCTTGACAAAAACTTCAAACAAATAGCCTATCGGCTAAAAATATTAAATTGAATAGATAAAAGAGCTATTAGAATAACACTTAATAACCACTAAACTAATTTTATCTCTAATATGTTTATTCTTTCATAATAGCCCTTTGCATATATATATATATGCAATCACTCCTATGCTAATGGGTGTAACGACAAAGATGCACAGAGATAAACAATAAATGAAGGGCGATAAAATTACTAACCCTAACCATATTTTTTGATGAAAGAAATAAGATTTAACTACAATTTCTCCTATGGAAATGGGTATAACGCCAAAGATGCACATAGATAACTACAAACAATAAATGAGGGATGAGGAAATTAATAACCCTGACCATATTTTTTGATGAAAGAAAGAATATTTAGCTGCAATTTCTCCATCCATACAGAGCCATAATCTCTTTGAAGTCTCCAAAATGTGTTTAACGCCAAACATACAAACATATAACAAGAAGACATGAACAATACAGTAATCATCTATGCAAAATACCCATGTAAAACGACTTACAAATTGTGGAGAACAATTTTAAAACCCTCCAATTTGCTATAAAACGGATTCGAAGTCGACGATTTTTACAATAGTCTACTATCAAACTAACCATGGAGTCAAAGGTGATGATTTTTAGAATAGTCTGATATGAAACCAACACCACAATGGCTCTTTTGATAATACAACTTAATCAATATATTTTCTAGCACATTTCAAAGTCTACTTTCCCACACTGCAATGTTGAATATTGCATTTACTTCCTCTTATGCCATCATACAAGAATGATAGGATGCATTAACCCTCACACAAGAAAACACTAACCATTTTGCTTCCATGTATCGAGGCGACCAAATCCACCACTGCCAACCCACGTAATTAGCAAGCTCCACGTCGTCATAATAAACCTTGGGGAAGTTGTCATCGACCAGGAGATCTCCAGCGTCAACAAATCCTATGCATAGCTGGGCTAAAAAAAATCCTGGCAGAAACTTCAAATAAATAGCCTATCGGCTAAAACTTTAGTGTTTTTATTTTAATACATTTTTTAATTAAAATATTTTTAAACACACAACAAGAGGGAGAATGTTGGGTGGCTGTATAGGGGTCTGCCTCAGTCAGACCCCCATTTTGGTGTTCCCACCTCCACGGAGAGCCAAAGGAAGAGATAAAGAAGTAACAAAAACACAAGCACTACAAAATAGTACTATGCTACTCAACCAAATGATAGAGGAGAGGAGAGGGAAGCTTACCACCTCCACGGAGAGCCAAAGGAAGAGATAAAGAAGTAACAAAAACACAAGCACTACAAAATAGTACTGTGCTACTCAACCAAATGATAGAGGAGAGGAGAGGGAAGCTTACCACTTCCACCAAGAGCACTCAAGGTTTCTTGGGGGAGAAATGAGAGGAACTCAATCCTTTGCTATAATGGAATGGTCCCAAACTTGCTCTACAGACATGATGAAAGGTTGCTTTTCTTGTGAGGGTGAGTGTATGAGAGAAAAGTCTGCTCAAGAGTTCTTCTAACCTTCAAATGCAAGTTCAAAGATTGAATATGAAGGAATGAGAAAGAACACAGCTATATATCGGGTCAGTTGGCCGAAGGAGGCGTTACAACTTCACTTCCAATGGGAAGAGTAATGCCTCTATTGGCTCAGCTATAGGAATTTGCTAGGGACATAAGCACACTGCACAAACGTCTATGCACTACGTGGGCATCCTTGACATAAATGCTTCCATCAACACAAAAATAAGGTACCACATGGACCGCCAACAATGGGCTTAAGTAGAATTAAGCCTCCGACTTTTGTTTTCTAAAGTGTATAAAGGAAAAAAGGGGAATTGCGCCTAGGGTTCAAATTTTCTCTTATACATTTTTCCCCCACTTTAGCGAGCACAAGTACTGACAAGTGCTCGCTAAAGTAGATCAAGAAAGATTAAGGTTAGAAACATATACCTGAATTATTGAGGAAGTAGACCGCAATCTGGAAAACCTGAAGATGCAGGGAAAACAAATGACTCCAAAGCTGCTCAAAAAAATGAAGTTGGAAAAAAAAGCATCTTATAGGCCTATAGACCTGCAAGGAGGCAACCCCCAAGATCTCTCACATGGAGGAAGCCCTAAGGAAGTGGACTCCACAGATTCAAGAAGTGGTGACATGTCTACTCGTAGATAGAATGTGTCAAAAGTGGTGACATGTCTACCCACAGATAGAACATGTCAAAATCAGTGACTCGTCTACCCGAAGATAGAACATGTCAAAATTGGCGGCATGTCTACCTATAGATACAGCGTGCCAAAAGTAGCGACATGTCTACCTATAGATAGAGCGTTTCTAAAGTGGCAACATGTCTACCCATAGAAAGAGAGTGTTTAAAGTGGTGACACGTCTACCCACAGATAGAAATTGTCTAAAGCAGTGACACATCTACCCGTAGATAAGGTGTTTCTAAAGTGGTGACACGTCTACCCACAGATAGAGCATGTCTAAAGCGGTGAAACATCTACCTACAGATAGAGCATGTGAAAAGCAACCGATCATGGAGACTGTGAAACTTTCAAAGGGGTCCCTTAGGAACCCTTCAAAAGAAGAGGGGTCCACTCAAGGGACACGATGTTTGAAAAGTAAGGTCTAGTCAAGCTGCCCCAAGATAGATGTGAAAGGGTGACTGGAATGATCGTAGTTGGGCTACCCCTAGGCTAGACATGAAAAGGTCCATTTACTACAAAGGCTTTTGAAGAAAGGGTCCCTAAGGAACCCACCATGAAAAAGAGGGGGGTCCACTCAAGGGACATGCAATTCAAAAGTAACCATTCATCTTAAAATTATTTGTTATCAAGGAATCCTTTCGAAATATGTTCAATTTATCAAGGAATTCGAAAGGAAGGTCATGCCCCCATGTGAAGGGAAGTCAAAGCAGTTCCCACTTCAGAGGAAGGTCTCCAAGTCCTTCCCTTACAAACCTGTGATGAAGGAAACACATTCTGTTAGGGTTCCAAGTTGAGAATGTGATTCTAAGGAAAAATATTTTGTGAATACTTTCAAGAAAAGATTTGTTGGCAATGAATACATTTTCTAAAAATTGGAGTGTTAAAGAGGAGCGTTTTTACACATAGGAGGGACAACTCAAGGAAAGAAGAGACAGATAAAAACAAACAAAAGACATAGGGGGATTTGGTTTAGCAGGGTCAGATCTATCCAAGCTCATATAATAATAGGTAACCACAATGTAAAGTGAAAGATCATCAATCCCCAACCAGATCAGGAAGAATGCATGGAAAACAAAGTAAAAATAAAAAAATGGATCAACATGGAAGGGAAGTCTAAATGCCCCCAATGCTTTGCATTGTCCCCAATTTATTGAAAATCAAGCACAAAAATGGAAGAATGATGGTACAAATAGAAGAAGGTTTACAACACAAAAACCACGCTTGTATCCAAGTACCAAAAAGGGTGACGAGGGTCATCTAGGCACACATAACATGAGTATGGGGGAACACATCACAAAAAAAATGCACATGCACACATGATAAAGAAGAAGCGCCTCCTCTTAACATTGATCAGCCAAGAGGTCATCTACTTCCCAATCTAAATCCTCATAAGGGGAAGGAGAATGAGCCTACAAGGGTAGAATTTTAAGAGGAGGAGCATTCAACCCTCCTGAAACAAGGGCTAACGGAGAGGGCCCCTCAAGGTCCTCTCTGTTGATCTCCTGTGCAGTCAAAGTCAGGGATTTTGTGAAGATCGCCGCAAGGGTTGGGACTTCATCCACTGAGTTAAAATGCATCCCATAAGAGCGCTATGTCTTATTTCAGTGGATAGGATGGGTTGTGCCTGAGGTTCACCGCTAAGCTCACCAAATGACTCAGGAACAGTGAGGAATTCAAGATAAGTCAGGATTGAAATTGTCACAAGGAAAGAATAGGTCATCATAAGGCTACCTTGTGAAGAAGGTGGGATCTTCCTACATCGTTTATGGAAAGGAGGACTAGCCTCTACCTCTTTCTTCATAGGAGCAAATGAACTACATGTAGATGAAGCTAGAGGTGCAGAGGAGGAGGAGGAAAGAACTGCGACGAATACGACTAAAGTGTTAACCATATCCATGGGCTTTGGGAAGGGATGAATATCTGGAATGGTCATCAACAAAGGTAGCTCCACTAAAGGAGTGATAAATACTTGCACCCACTTAGGGTTAGGTGTGCTTGTTCTCACAAAAAAAGTTGGGAGCGGGTCAGCCAAAAGGGAAACAACAAGAGGGGAGGAAGGAGTCACTATAGGAGGCCCTAGGGCAGGGGCGGGTGTTTCTTCCTCCTTTTGTTGTGAGGTAGCCTGCTTAGCCAGGAGAGCCTTTCACTAGTGCTTCCACTCATGTGCAAGGTAGTCTCTACGACTCTTGGAGTTAGAGCCCATGGTTTGCGAAGGGACGGGAGATTCCTGCTCGACCATAGGAATGTCCACTACTGTCATTTCAGGTGGAGGAATAGGCTCCTATACAGGAGTAGGGGGAGTAGGCCGAGGAGTGATGAGAGGAGTCAACTCAAGATCCTTGGTAGCAGGCCTCTTTCTACTCACTGCCTTAGGGGTAGGAGCAGTAGGAGGTCATGGAGGTCAAGACAAGGAGGACCCTTCCCAAGATACCTTCTTCCTATCATACCGAGCAGGTCTAGGTTTTTTTGAAAGGATAGGAAGCTCGAATGCGAGACACTTAGGCTTTCACCAAGTGGGCACTGAAAGGGGTTCTCTTGTAAGTGAGGAGAAGAACCTGTCATTACCAGAGCTAAGTGAGAAGAAGTGTCAGATTGGGTAGCGGAAGAGGGAGAAGGAGGATCACAAGACAACTTCTCTTCTTTCCTCTTTCGAGCCTTAGCGGCATCACTGTTAGCCTTCAAGAAAACCCCATGTGAGATAGCATAAGGCGAAGGAGGGTACCTTACCTTCAGACTCAGATGTCCTTTCTTATAGTTTTGATATGTCTTATGCAAAAGGTCCATCCTAGGTAGAAGGGGACCCACAAACGCAGGCCATGGGTGATCCAAGGACTAGCTACCATGTGCAACCGGTGTCATAGATCACATGCACAAAATGTCCATGGATAAATTTTAGACATTTATCCACAACAGAGGGTGCCACGTTCATCACCACCAACCAAGGGATACCCAACTTTACATAGAAGAGTCTAGACCCACGAATGATATCAAATAAGAGGTTTACAGACTTAGGCCTGACTAAGTCCAATAGGACAATGCTACCCAAAGGGGTTATGGAAAGCCCATCATGTGTGTGAATGTAACTCACAGGAGCATAATATCTATTCTTATGTAAAAAATTTATAAGCATAATATCCTCTGTTATTATGTTTACTTGTGATGTTAGGTCAATGAGAACGCCTACTACAATGTTCCCATTGATCCATATAGGAATGTAAAGAGGAGATGCTTCTTTATTAAAGCCCATCGGCAGGTCCTATGAAGTGAAGGTTATGCCAACACTACTCTCCATAGGTTGTGTATAGGGGATGGGTTGATGCAGGAAGGAGGCCATTACACACACTAGATAGTACTTTCACAGAGTCCCTAAAGGTTAACAGGTAATATGGTGACCCAATTAAGGTTTCGTCGTGTAATACCTTTGGAACCTTCAACTATGCCACCTAGGGGTTGTAGGTTGGGTTGCAAGGAGATAACCTTACAACACTCACACCTACAACACTCCTAGAGTATGAGGAAAGGGACTATCAGTATCACAACAATGGAACCAAAATAGTTAACATCAAGTTTACCAAAAATGTAAGAGAGGGGGACCAATGCGTGCAAGACCCCAAGTCACGGAGGGTCAAGACATGAGAGGCTGCCCTAACTTACCTCATCTAAGTGTATTTTTTAGGGTATGGGGATGAGAATGACAAGGATTATGATGTCCTACAAATTCTCTACAATCCTGAGTTTTAAGGTGGGGCTAGGCGAGTTAGTTTTTAGGTCTAATTCTATGCCTTACATAGGTCTCTACTTGAGGACATCAACACAAACTTCAGTCGACAGCATGACGCTCTGGCATCTCATAAATGTGTTGTAGTCTACATGGTCAAATTACAATAGAGACAAGGTTGGACTCATTAAAATGACTAATAGCCTAGCTATTTAACTAAAAGGCCAGAATGATAATAGAAAGTAAACAAAGTATTCTCTAATATTATAAAGTAAATAAGCAAGGGTGATGAAAATAAGGAGAATCTCACCAATGAACCTATTTGCTAGTTGATCCTCTAAGAGCTCACACACCTACACATAGAAAGAGGGAGAATGTTGGGTGGTTGTATAGGGTTCTACCTTAGTCAGACCCCTGTTTTGGTGTTTCCACCTCCATGGAAAACCAAAGGAAGAGATAAAGAAGTAACAAAAACACAAGCATTACAAAACAATACTATTCTACTCAACCAAATGATAGAGGAGAGGAGAGGGAAGCTTACCACCTCCACCAAGAGCACTCAAGGCTTCTTGGGGGAGAAATGAGAGGAACTCAAGCCTCAACTACAATGGTGTGGTCCCAAAATTTCTCTACTGACGTGATGGAGTGTTGCTTTGCTGCTATGGAATGCTTGGAATGCTTGGAAATGAGTGAAAATGAGCTTGTGAGGGTGAGAGTATGAGAGATAATTCTGCTAAAGAGTTCTTCCAACCTCCAAATGTAAGTTCAAAGACTGAATATGAAGGAATGAGAAGGAAAACAACCATATTTAGGTCGATTGGCTGAAGGAGGTGTTACAACTTCACTTCCAATTGGAAGAGTAATGCCTCTGCTGGCTCAACTGTAGGAATCCGCCAGGGACATAAGCGTGTTGCGTGGACATCTATGCAGCACATAGGAATCCCCAACAAAAATGCCTCTACCAACACACAAAATAGGTGCCACATGGATCGCGAATAGCCGACTTAGGTAGAATTAAGCCTCTAACTTTGGTTTTCTAAAGTGTATAAAGGAAAAAATGGGAATTGTGCCTAGTGTGAAAATTCACTCTTGTATAGAGGGAAAGGGAAAAAATCCAATAGCATTTCACTCTCGGACCTTGAAGGAATATGAAACAAACTTCAATTTTGTAGAAAGGAAGGAATTTTCCATAGTTATGGGACTCAAGAAGTTTCGACACCTAATCTCTTGCAATAAGGTGATTCTCTATGTTGCACATTTTAGTGTGCGCAAATATATTATTGAAGGGGAAATCACTGAGAAAAGATCCAATTGGATCACCAAGATCCTTGAGTATGAAATTGAGGTCAAGCCTACTAAGACTGTTCAGGGAAGAGGATTGTGTGAGTATCTTGCGCACAAGGAAGAAATGACCCCTGAAGAAGAGTAGTTAGAACTAATCCTAACAAATGAGTTAGACTCTCAAGGTTGTTGGCTAGCAGATAGAATAAGATTTATGCATACAAGAAAGTATTCACGGACCCTTCCTTCTCAGAAAAAGGAGATTCTACAGGCTACAAAATAGTGAATTCATGCTCATCGAAGGGATCCTATTCGAAAGAAATTTCAATGGTGTTCTATTGTGATGCGTTACCTCAGAGCAAGCAAAAAGGATCCTCGACACTTACCACAATAGTCCCATAGGCGGAAATTTCTCTACAAAGACCACTACCATCAAAATCATGTGTGTGGGGTACTTTTGGCTAATGTTATTGAATGAATCCCACTCCTCGATGAAAACTTGGAAAGAATGTCAGTTATTCATTGGAAGAAGAAAGAATTTTCCAGTGCCTCTCAATCCAAAAGTAGCTGATGAGCCATTCATGCAATGGGGTTTAGACTTCATCGGAATGATCAACCCAGCCTCTAGTGCAGGACACAAATGGATCTTAATGGCCATAGATTACTTTGCAAGATGGACCGAGGCCATGCCACTCAAGAATGCGATAGAGGTAGAGATAGTGGATTTCCTAAAGGAATTGGTGACGAGATTAGGCCAGCCTAAAACTATCATCTCTAACAATGCTAAATCCTTCCTAGGCTCCAAGGTAAGTCAATTTGCACTTACAAAATATTCCTTAAAACATCATCAAATTACTACCCATAGGGGAACAGCCTAGCCAAATCAACAAACAAGAATCTGACCTGACTCCTCAAAAGAATTGGATTAGAATATCAAAGAGAGTGGCACAAAAATCTCTAAAAAACACTTTGGGGGGACCACATAACTCCAAAGCAAATCCTCAAGACTTCACTATATGAGATAGTTTATGGAAAAGAAGCATTATTGCCTATCTCTATGGAGATTCCAATGCTGCAATTACTAAAATCCCTCAAAGTGGAGAAGAATGGTGCAATGGAGGTGTGGTTAGCTGAGTTGCTAGAAGTACAAGAAAAAAGGGAAAAGTCCCTAGTAGCTATGACTAACAGTCAACAAGTGGTTAAAAGGTGGTTTGACAAGAAAATATCTAAGGCCTAAAGTATGGAGAATTGGTGGTAAAGTATAACGAAAGGGCCGCAAAGTAGGGTTAGCATGGAAAGTTTGACAGCCTTTGGGAAGGACCATTCAGGATAATTCAATACAAGGAGAAAAATGCATATGAATTAGAGACTATGGAAGAAGAAGTGATGGGTATTCTAGTGAACAAAATTTATTTGAAATTATTCAATTAGGGTTGTTTTTCATACTCATGTAAATATGCTTTTCCCTTCTTTCCCTTTCTTGTTTTGTTGGCCAATCTTTTTTATTTTATCCTATGGTTCATGGCAAAAGGAAACAGTGACCCATTATTGCAGAGGGTAAGGGAAATAAACTCATAGCTTAACAGAGAAAAAATTAAACATCCACATCCAAAATCGAGATTCATACATACATGCTGGAAAAGACAAATAACACAGTTGTAGAACTAGAAGAAGACAAAAAGATAATTATAATGACATATTTTCATTATATATACTTTTATATTTACATTTTCATAATGGATCATAAGGCCACGTTTCCAAAAGTATATGTATTTTGCTTCTGTTATATACTACATACAATCCTTTTCAATCACATATACAAAAAGAGATTAATTACTATGATATTTTTTAAAAGCAAGAAAAAGAAAAGAATAGGTCTGGGAGTCTTCAATTCACAATGTGAGCAGCAGCAATAGACACATCAATGGTAGCATCCAAAATATCCTCATTCAGGGGGGCATCAACAACAGCAACATCATCCAATGGTGCAAAGGTAGGAAGAGGAAACACCAAGTTCTTGAAATCCATGTACCAGTTGATATCGTAGAATGACACCACATTGTAAATGCATAACAAGAAGTGGTAGGCTTGAGTGACCCTGTGATGGTGCTCACCTCGCATCTGGAGGTGAAAGCTACTTAGAAAGGGCAGCCATGGCATGGCAACATCCTCTTGCATAAACCTACGAAGGTCACTCACAGTCGAAATTCCCCCACCATATGCAACATTTGCAATGACCTTGCCAAGGCTGTTCAGGTATTTCTTGAGGAAAATTTCCTTCACTAGATGAAGAATTAGTGGCTTGGGAATTCCCATATCTTGCATAGAGATGATGATGTGTGAGCACACATAAGTGTTGACTCGATACTTGTCCTCATACTCGAGGTAGTCCCATCCCAACACCCACTTTATAGCTATAATGGACAGTGAATGCTTGTTCTTCATCATTCTCTTTAACCGTCTGGTAGAAATATCTCCTAGGAAGGCAGTATGGGACATGTGCGACACTAGCATAATTGGGGTATTCATCTTGTCAAACCTTCTACAAATAATTTAGAACTATCCCTGCACAAAGCACCTAAGTATAGCCTATGAGAATGCTACACAATTGCAAATACTAAACTACTATGCCAATTACCTAACACCAATTCTGCTCAAATCACTAAGTGTGATTTCACTATTGCGAAGAGGCCCATTTATAGAAATAGCAAGGAAAGGCATGGTAATCCACTTGCCATAAATGTGATATTAATCAAGTACCAACTTGAAAGTTGTGCCTAGGCTTGATCAAAATTCCCACCCAGTTGCGTCTGCTAAGTACAATTTGCTACGTGCAAAACTAATGAAGGCTAATTAATCATCCTAAGCTATTGGTAGCAATCGGTGGTGTTATGCACGGCCAAGGACTGAGGTGTCATCCTCTAGCTAGGTATTGTGCTTATTCCAAGATGAAACTTGTATCTTTTCAAATACTAGGTGCATCTTTAGCTTAATCATTCTTTTTAAGATATTAATTGTCAATGCTTACGAAGGCTTAAGCTTCATGAAAGGCATTGGCTAAAGTTCCAAGAAAATCATGTTGTACAGGTAGTTGCTAATTATATTTATGAATTCTTGTCAAATCAAGATGGAAAGTAATTCATCTCACACAAGCCAAACGGCCAACAATACATGTCGCATTAAATGCAAAAAAGGTGGTTCTCATCTACCACCTTGAGAAAAGATCGCTAAAATATTGCATGTAAAAGTTTTAGAGAACTTAAAAAGTTTTCTTTTAAGAACACTATTGAAAGCAGAAAGAAAAAGTTGTAAGAGCATTGCCAGAGCTGAAGTAAAATTGCAGAATAATTCAAGCTAAGAAAAAAGCTTCCTACAGATTAGCAATGGCAGACATTTCAAGCCAGGAAGTTAGGCCAGTAGAAACACAAGAATTAGCTAAAGCTCTGCAAAGAGCACAGACAGTTAATGTCTTTGAAGATATTTAATATGCTACTCCAGGTATTCCTGACAAGCCAGATTGGGAAAACACAAGGCGACTGCAAAATCCCAAAATCTACAGAGACCATAGCTTAGTTCATGAAGATTGGGATAATTTCCATAATCCCTTTCTTGCAAAAAACCCCAAAGGATTGAGGGAAGCAACCTACGCATGAATGATGGTGTCCAGGAGGCCAATTTCGGCCATAGAAAATATATGGTTCAACGGGTTTCCTCAGTATATGGTCCCATCTATGCACTACTACCCGAAGTTGGTAGATGTAGCCATTAGGCATTTCAATCCAAGTACCAACACTATTGAGGGCTAGACTCTTTTCATTAACATAAGCCCGACTACCATCTGGAACATGTTGTGCATTCCAGACCCTATGAAAAGAGGGATGAAAGTGGAGACATTCAATTCTAAATAGGGAGATAAGATATGGAGCACCAGGGATAAGGCTCTGGAGTTTTTCAACAAAGAAACTGGAAGAATTGAGGCAGAATGTGGGAAGCCATCAGTAATTCCTACTCTGCATGACGCTTTCAAGGAAGACCTACAAGATGCCTTTTAAATGATGGCATTTGTTTTCAGTCTAGAGACTGGCCAAGAGGTACAATCTTTTCAATTGGGCCTAGCTTTCCAATTTTTCTATCAAAATCCTTATTTCTGGTATGATTTCAGAGAATTCCTATCAAAGAAGATGTTAGAGCAAATTAACAAGTACCCAATTGCACGAAAGTTTAGATTTGTCTCTTATCTTGCTTATATGTTTTTATATCAAAACCCTGATTTCTTTGCTAAGCATATGGAGTTGTCCATCTTTGATGAAAAGGGTATGAAAAAACAAGTTTCTATCTAAACTCCTCTCCTCTCTTCTACTTTTGATTATTACGCATTTTTGGATCATTTCCTGACTCCAATTTTCCAAGATTTACTAGGAGAGGAGCATGCTAATAGGCTCACCTTTACTCAGACAAAGTTTATGGAGAATTTATTTCCAAAGTGTGATTGGTTTTTGGGAGCAGATTTTACATTCATCCGAATATGAGGCTTCACTGAAGAACCCTTCCTCCTTCTGGTATGTGTGACTAACTAAGTGTTGGCTTTGGAGTTGTTCCGGTAGGCATGCATTATTGAAATTACCTTATGTAGTAGCAGAACGGTCAAAAGGAAGGGATTCTTTATCTATCTGCAAACTTTCAAAATGGTGGCCATAAAAAAGAAACAGGCACACCTACTTTTATAGGATAAACTAGCTCATTTAGGGTTAGTAATGATCTGCGATAGGTGGGATTACAACCCCTTCAATGATTTACTATATGATCACCTTAAGGTAACTTACAACACTCGGCCTTACTGGGAGAAGAGACGTAGCTCGCTAGAAGATAAAGATGAACTATTGGTCGACCTGGTTCATATCCCCACTGAAGACACCATGCCACAATGGCATCGATTCTATTTCATGGTGGCAGATTATAATGAGAACCATAAAATGGGGAAGACTATGTACAATAAGCTGAGGAATGAGGAAGAATGGACTATAAAAAAGATTAGCGCCTTCTGGATATATCACCAGGAGATAAAATGAGTCAATGTACCTTATGATGACATAATTGAAGATAAAGAGTTTGAAAGGCTGTGGGATGAGGAGCATCGTTCTTCTAACTCAAGCGATAGCAGTGGTGTTGGCCCCGATGAAGAAGAACAACAAGCAAAAGAGGAAGTTGAGACATCAGTGTCCTCCACCTAGCAAAAGAGAAAGTCTATAGGGTAGTCTACCTATGTTGCTTCAAATGTGTGACTGAATGTGTCATGAGCCTCATAGACACTCACATGGTCCTCGAAAACAACAAGAGCACCCTAGCAACAACCAAAAACTATAGAAACTATGGAGATCAAAGACTGCCCACCTACTAAGCAACAATGCACTGAAGCTATTCTGAGTGAAGGACCACAAGGAGCTACCACAAGCCAAGTACTTGCAGCAAGCCAGGAACCCGAAGTAAGTAAGCAACCAACAACAAGCAAAGCACCACCAACATCTAGTGAACAAGTAATTTTCGCTTCCGCTTTTCTTACTTATCAATCTTTAGTGTCCTCTTACATTCATGTAGCACCCATTACTATAAGTTTCGGCCCTACTTTATCTACCCCTACCACAGTGTTTCCTAGAGGTTTCTCCCAATTCACCCAAACTAGGCAATCTATCTTAACACCTCCATGAACTTTAACACCAACCACCGTTGCTCAATATCTCCTTGCCTCTCTTGCTAAAAGCTCAACTGCTATTGGCACCCCTATTTCCCCTACCATCTCTGGTCTGACTCAACATGCCCAACAAACAAACATAATTATGACTACCCCATCACCGTAAGTAATGAGCCCTTCCACCAGTTCACAAATCGAACTATGGAAAGTCCCCCTTTTCTCCCCAAAAACTGTCAATCTCTCACGAAAGAAAATGCAGGGCCTGCTACACTAGTATTTCCTTTTTCCTTGCCTCCCGATGCACCTATTGCTAGCGAACTAGTTTAGTCGCCATCTAAATTCATATCTCATGGAGAAGCCACAAAGAAAATGTGAGCCCTTAGGATCTAGAAGTGAAAAGTGAAGGATGATAAGGAGGCGGAGTCCATGGTATATACAATTTACAATGAAGATCAAAAGGTGCTGAATTTTTCCACCATGCACCCAAATATTGTCAAACCTTAGGGGGAGATGCTCTTAGGAAATTATGACATGTATGCCATGGGACTTGACCTGGCTACAACCTAACCATAGGGTAAGGTGGAACTCATGGAGGAAACGTAGTTGGTGGTGATGACCGACTCCCTAAATTCTAGCTATCAATTGAAGAAAAAAGAGGAGAAACCGAAGCAGGTAAGGGAATGAGTCAGTTTCCTAGAAACAAAATAAAAATCACTAGAAATTGAAGTTGTGTGCTTTTCAAAGAAGCTGTAAACAAAGGAGTCAGAGCGGAACAAGTTTTGGGAGAATTTCAATAAGTCCCAATCTATTGACCCCATGCTGCTGACTAAGCTACATGCAAGGAACTCAAAATATCAGAGTCAATTGACTTCGTTGGAGAAAAATTAGTAGCAAAAAGATATGAAGTGGGCAACTCAAAGCACTCTATATGAGCAAAACTTAGTAACGAATCATAAGGACTTTGAGGACCAAAAGAGCTAGTTAGAGAAAGAGCTTCAAGAGACAAAGTCCTCTCTTAACAGAGAATTGGTGAATCGTCCCCAGGCCGAGGAAAACTGGCGTAAAGAAATGAGAAGCTCTAGGGAGCAACTGGAATCCGCAAAAAGGAAAAATATAGAATTTACAGAGGCCATTAACTCAAAGGATGAGGAAATTTCCTCTCTAAAGAGCTCTCTCAAAGCCTTCTCCACGTAGCCGAACCTCATCCCATTGGCTTGGCAGATATATATTTCTTATTGGAAAAAGGTTAAATCCTTCTACCTAACACTACAACCAACACTTTGGTTTATCTCAAAGGTAGCAGAATTGAACCAAGAGGTTCACAGAACAATTGAGCAATTCTCAGGGTCCATCTTAGAGAAGGTTCCAAAAGAAAAGAGTCTGCTCACTAATCTATATTTGGTCTCTGATGAAGACCTAGCCAAGGCAGGGATCGAAGATCAAGATGCCGCTAATTAAAAGGAAAAAAAAATCATCCATTTCCACTCGGCCTTGTAGTAGACTAAGGCAGTCGTAGCTACCTTGAACTAGACAATAGATGGCATGCGGGAAAATTTCTCCCAGCTGAACAAGATAGGTCTATCATCTCTATTTTTTCAAGATGGGTCACTATCCATGGCTAAGCAGATTGCAAAAAGAATTGAAGAGAAGGAGCGAGACCCAAATGCTTTCCATAGTTTCAACCATCCTCCTACTATAGTAGACATTGAAGGGGCCATCGATCCTCTTGCGCAGCTACTATTCCATTGTGAAGTAGGGGCTGGTTTGCATGATATGTTGCCTCACAAAGAAATCATTGACATAGGTGGAGCACATGAGAATCTGCACAAAATAGAGAGACCATCCGAAGATGACTAGCCACATCTATAGGGAGCCCTTTCCAAGCTCTTATTTCATCGCCAATGGAAGGAACTCTAGTCTGCAAACTCGAGAAATTTTTTGGGTTCCATGTTCCTCAAAGAAAAATGCCCTTGATAGTCACTAGAAGCTGTGAATTCAAAATTCACCATGCTCCCTTCGAGTTTTGATTTTTGGCTAAGTGTCAACCCATGCCTTCAACAATTTTCATCGGTCCCTTTTTGGTTATTGCCACTGTTTCTACCATGTTTATGCTTATCACTTTTTGAAGGAGTTTTCTCCTTCCTCTTCTAGTGGCCCCCAAAATGCTCCCATGTGTCATCACCATGGGTTATTTTGATCGCTTCCTCATCAGACCCCGTTCGTGTGCCACATTGCTCCCATTCGTATAAGGATTTAGCGGGCCCCACAAGCAAGGTCTACAGTGAACATTTTGCTACATGTCTTCTATGCGTAAGCTTTCAGCGAAGGAATAAATTATCGACCGTGGGAAGCAAAATGTTGCCACGCATCTCTTCAGTGCACACTTCTTCAATGCAGGGGATGAAGTGGACTATAAGCTGTAGGATGATGTCGCATGTTCTAACCACCTATCCTAAATGGAAACACTTGTCTACATGAGGATTTGTTGGACCACTGTAATCACTCGCAGGGGATGCACCTGAACATAGGGTGGCTAGATGTTGTGTGTCAAATCTTTTTCAGTTAGAATGGCCAGGGGTTATCATTGCCTCAACATCATTGCTCATATTTTAGATCTTTTTGGTTGTTGGTTACCAAGTAGTGGAGGACATGCTATAAATACTGCTCTTTGCTTTGGAGAAAGGGTTTCGAGTTCTAGTTTCCATAGGTCCAAGGTTCCAATATTTTAGGTTACAAGTTTGGTGATCATATGCTTTTACCAGTGTTAGAATCATAGGACTTTTGGAGAGACTAGGCCTTTATATTGTTTAAATTGTTGCAAGACTTATTGACTACGCCACTGTTCGGCCTCTCTATTTCTTATGCTATTGATAAACTCTATGTTGTGACATTATTTCCTGAATGGCTTATTTTCCATAATTCTATAATTTGAATGCAAGTTTGGTGGTTTAGATCATGGCTTCTTACTCTTCTTTTCAATAAATGGGTATGATTATTATTTTATGTCACTGAATGAGTTGTTTATGTTTCAATCCTTAATTTTTGTTATTCTAGGATATCATAAATTTCTATGCAGACCCTTAGACTATATCCAAAAGATAGGTTTATCATTCCTTTCATATAAATTTTGGCGTATCGCCTTAGTTATATTCTTCATTTTATATCTACTTATGTTTCCCATTCCAAAATCCCATTAATAGAAGAAGCTGACTTCTTTAAAATTCTAGAGGTCACTCAGTTTAGAGCAATAGGCCCCCCATAAACTGAGTTTCTGACAGATGGCTATTACCTTGCCAATTTTGGGCATCAACATTAGCTTTATATGCTTGGCTCTATTATGAAAAACAAACTTTTTTTCCAAGTGAATAGCGCTCTTGCTATCACAAAAGAAGGTGAAAACAAATTGCATACACCACAATTCACCCGACAACCATTATAACCATATCATCTCCTTTGCTCCTTCGGTGAGAGTAATGTATTCTGCCTCGGTAGATGAAAGTGCAACCACCTGTTAGAACTATGAAACCCAAATGATTTCTTCCCCAACAAAGGTAAACACATAACCTGTCATAGACCTTTGTTTGTCCAAATCTCTAGCCACATCTGAGTCAACATATCATCGTAGCTGAGTGTCATTACCTCCCAAACATAAAACATGACCAAATGTACCTTTCCAGTACCTCAAAATCCATTGAACCACCTACCAATGAGATTTACCTGGATTACTCATAAATCTTCTCACAACTACACCTTCATTAGCAATATTCAAACAAGTACAAACCATGACATACATGAGACTCCCAACTACAGATGAATATGGAACACCCTTCATTTGTTCTTCATCTTCTTGATTTTTTGGACACATAGTTGAAGATAAGTGAAAGTGATCAACCAAAGGAGTACTAACAAGCTTGAAATTTGACATATTGAACCTATCCAAAACTTTGGAAATATATTTTTCTTGAGATATTTTTGATTTCTCTCTTTTGTCTCTCCCTGATTATATTTATCCCAAGAACCCTCTTCACTATCCTGAAATATTTCATGGAAAAGTGATGAGCTAACTGTTGCTTTAATTCATGAACAATCCTCACACTAGTTCCAACAACCAACATATCATCAACATAAAGTAAAAGAATAACAAACTCTTTATTAGCAAGCTTATTATAATAAATGCATGGGTATGACTCACAATGAGTGAAATGTTGTTGAGACATGAAGCTATCCAATTTAAGATACCACTACCTTGGGGCTTGCTTGAACCCATACAAAATCCACTTTAATCTAAAATATAAATGCTCCTGACCCTATTGTGTAAAACCTTCAGGTTGCTCCATATATAACTCGTCCTCAATATCTCCATAAATAAACATTGTTTTGATGTCATGTTGCGCAAGCTCAAGGTCCCAAGCAACTGCCTTGCCCAACATAACACAAATTGTAGTCATCTTACCTGGTCACTGGTAAGAAATTTTTATTGAAATCAATCCCCTTTTGCTGATCAAATACTTTTACTACCAATCTAGCCCTATAACGTTTATGACCTCCATCTTCTTCTTCCAGCCAATACATCCATTTATTCTTTAAAGTTTTTCTATTTGGTGGAAGAGTAACAAAATCCCATGTATCATTTGTCCTCAATGACTCCATTTCATCTTGTATTGTCTCCATCCATTTCATTGAGTTTTCATTTTGCAAGCTTGTTTAAAGGTTGTCGGCTCTGATTGATCAGAGAGCAATAATTCATAGTCTTTAAATTTTTTTGGACGCCTCCTCCCAGATAGATCTTTTTAACTTAGGAGCTTGTTCTTGCTACAAATCTATGTCTAAATTTAATATTTGTAATTATCTTTGGACATCTTCAATATTAAATTGAAAATCTCCCTGTTGTTGCGCACTCCCATGTTCTTGCATATGTCCTCCAATATTCTTCTCGTGAATACCTCTGATTGAAGATGTGCTCCCCATTGGAAACTGTGAGAGACTTTGACCATGCTACATGGAACCTATTGACAGTTGTGATTAAACATAAGGAAACATAGACACAATGGAAGGTAGTGCATAGAAATTAGAAGGTTGTGTTTCAAAGATTAAAGGTTGTGATAAAAAATTTGGAGGCATCGATGGGACATTAGAAGGTAGTGAACCAATTTTTGACTGTGAATGACTCAAAGAAGCTATCATTTTAGTGAGTAATTGTTGTGTTGAAAATTGATGAGGTAGCAAGCTATAATATGAAATGTGCATACCAATATTTGGTTGATGTGGGTTACCTAATGGAGGGTGTGTGGAAAGTCCTTTTCCAATGTTACTACTCTCTACTCCTTGCATTGAATGGATTATAGGCTACAAATTAATAGTTGAAGGTTGGGACTAAACTTGTGTGGGATTTAAATAAAAGAAGGATAGTGGAATAGAAGTAGAAAGAAAATGGGCAGAGGATAAAGACTTCATAGCAGAAATAGGAGGCAACACATTTCCTAGTGAGGGTAGAGCAGCACCAATAGAAGGTTGCAAACAAACAGTTTAAGGTTTCATATTAACATATGAAGGGGGCGCACAAATATTTTGAGGCTGAAAACTAACACTCAAAGTAATTTTTTTTTCTTTTGTATATTATTGCCATTGTCAAACATATCAACCTCAATAAATTCATTCGAATAAGTGCTTTGCTTTTGCAAACCTGAGAAAACATTCTTGTTAAATACATCTCGATTGTCAGTAACCTTTTTGGCAACAGGATTCCAAAGCCTGAAACCAAATTGATCCTCACCATTGACAAGAAATATACATCTCTTTAATTTGGAATCGAGTTTTGATCGTTGCTCCTTAGGAATGTGCACAAATGCTTCACAACCAAACACACACAAATGGTTGTAAGAAATTCTTTTCCCGAGCCATCTCTCCTTCGGGATATCGAAATCCAATTGAGATGAAGAAGCTCGATTGATAAAATACATTGTATTATTATAAGCTTCTACCCAAAACTCTTTCCCTAATCCGACTTTCAAGAGCATGCATCGAGCTCGCTCAAGAATTGTTTGATTCAACCGCTCAATTGCACCATTTTCCTTATGGGTGGAAGAAACTACCTTAATTTTGCAAATGTCGTTATCTGCACAAAAAAGTGTCAAACTCTGAAGAGAAAAACTCTCCCCCATTATTTGTTAGTAGGCATTTAATTTTGTGCCCAATCTGATTTTCAACAATAGCCTTGAAAGTCTTAAATTTTGAAAACACCTCTAATTTTCTATTCAACATATAAATCCAAAATTTGTGAGTGCAATTATCAAGAAAAATAACAAAATAGTTAGCACCTCCAAAGGAGGTTACCTCTATCAGACCAAAAACATCGGAATGCACAAGCTCCGAAGGTGTAGTTTTCCTCTCATGACCAATCTTCAAGAAGTTGGTCCAAGTGTACTTTCCATAAAGGCAATTCTCACATAACTCCAAATCAGTTGATTTTAGGCCTAGAAGTTCATCCCTTTGAAGCATAACTTCAAGTCCTCTTTTTCTCATATGTTTGAACCTCTTATACCAAAGCTCTGAACCACTGTCCATAACCACCATTACAGCTCCCTCTTCATCATTACACTCTAAAACATAAAGATTAGCCAATTTTTTTTCCTTTTGCAAGCACCATAACACCCTTGGTTACCTTCCAAGTATCTAAACACAATTTCACATCACACCCTTGAGCATAAAGTTGGCTCATTGACATTAAATTTTGTTTGAATGTGGGAACGTGTCTTACATCTTTCAAAATCCATTTATTGTCATTTTTTAATTGTAACATCACATCACCTTTACCTACTATTTTACATTCTTTGTTATCTCTAAGAAACAATCTACTAAACTTACCTTCTTGGTAGTTTGTGAAAGCACCCCAACATGGAGAATCATGGAAAGAAGCATTGAAATTGAGCACCCATGAATCAACAGTCATGCCACTTGTTGATAAAGCCAAAACACCATCATATATAACAATTAATTCATTATTTATTACCTTGTCTTGTGCCTTTTTATAATTCCAACAATTCTTTTTTTGTGTGACCTAGTTTGGCACAAAACCAACATGCACCATTCTTGCCTCTAGACTTCGATCTTGGTGTAGATTTGGACCTTCCTTTGTTATTACTTCCTCTTTCATAACTCCTTCCCCTATTGTCAATGCTTACAGTAGTTAAGGCATCACCAAATGAGGGCTCTTGATTCTTTCTCTTCATGTCTTCGCTGACAAGTGTGGCTGCCACATCATCAAATTTCAATACTTTGGGCATCCACAAAAGTTCTAATTGCCATCACCACTCCTTCCTGGTTGCTCGGTAAAGAACATAATAACAAGATTGCCTTAATTTCATCATCTAAATTGATGTCTACTAAAATCAATTGGGTGACTAAGGTATTGAATTCATTGAGCTGGTTCAACATAATTCCACCTTCTTTCATCTTCAAATTATATAACTTCTTCATGATGAAAACCCTTTTCGATGTCGATGCCATCTCATACATTGAAGAAAGTTTATCCCATAGCACTTGTGTTGTCTTCTTAGTTGAAAAATTGAATAGCACATTGTTGGACAGTGAAAGAAAAATAGTTGCCCTTGCCTTCTTATCCAATTTATCCCACTGTTCATCCAATAGAGAACCTTTCCCTTTGGATTTCCCTACTAGTGTGTTTGAGAGATCCTACTTAATCATCAGTGATTTCATTTGTACTTTCCACAATTGAAAGTTTTTCTCTGTGAACTTCTCAGTCTTCCATTTATCTATGTCCTCCATAGCTATGGAAATTCTTCACCAATTTTCAAAGAAGTGCTTCAACACAAAACTTATCCACCAAGCTCTAATACCAATTCTTGGTTAATTTATTGCAAAACAAATAAAAAAGATTGTAGAAAATAGAAACAAATAAATGACAAAAAATACATAGACCAAAAAACACATAATTTTAATTATAGTGGTTCACCAACTGACTACATCCACTTTGAGTAGAAGAATCTCTATATTAAATTATGTTCAATTACATTATTTCCCACTTCTTTGAACACTACCAATCAAACTCAATCTACACTACTTCTCAACCTTTAAAGCTATACAAAGAAGATGACTGACTAGGAATAAGAAAGGTCATCCAAAGATATGGTTAAACAAGAAGCAACAGTTACAAAAGAATAAGAGATTGGGCTTCACCGCATTAATAGAAGGCTCATCCTTTTCTTTATTTCCTTTTGTTGGTGGTGAAGGGTAGTTTTAGGACTCTCATCGGGCTTCGAAGCCAGTTTGCAAACCCATACAAAATGCCAAGAACTTCTAATCCTTCCTTTTGTTTTTATTTCCATGAGGGTAAGTGCAAGAAGTTGAGTCCACTTCTAGTGGAAGTGTCATTTTTTAGTTTTAAAATAGGTAGTCATTCATTTTTTAGAATAGGTACCCATTTTAAAGTGGGTACTCATTCCAAAAGGTTTGAAAATCATAATTCATGTTTCTCATTTGGATTTAGGCTTAGAAAAGGCATGTTAATTGAACCCTTAGGCTTAGACCTACACGTACAAGGTCATGACAATATCGAAAGAAAGAACTGACTATGTTAGTATGGTTGACAAGGATTCTTTTAGAATTATTTTATGAAATTATAACCCATTTTAGATGAGATTGTGTGGATTCTAAATATGTAATTTTTTCTAATTGGATTATTTTTTCTATTTTTCAATTAATTTTTGATGAAATGGGTCCATAAACTTCAATTATCAAGATTTTTTAGTATTTTAATAACTTTTTATTAAAATAATTTTTTAATTTTTTTTTTACAAAATCATACTTAAGACAATTCTTTTCAATTTGAATCCAAAAAAATTAAAAAATGATAAGCTTAGGTCATCTTATGCGTGATGTACACGATGAATTTTCAAAACACCAAATATGGCCTATAAAAAATTAACAAAAAATATATATATTCAATAAAAAATTACAAAAAATATGAAAAGCATGCTTAAGTGAGTTACAAATCTTTTCCCAAAAGGATTTAGAAAAAAATGATTATTTAGTTCAAAATATGGATGATGTGCACATGCATGGTATAGTTAAAAAAGTGACTTTTAAACAACGGTTTTTAGAAATGCCTATTGAAAATCAATTTTTATCATCTAGGTATTAAAATAAATTACACATTTGGAAACTAGATTCCGAGTACTACATTTTATTATAGTGACCTTTTTTAAGATTCCATCTCTAATTGCTTCAAATTTTAAGGTCAAATGTGAAATTTTGAAAATCAGGGAAGACACTTCCACTTTTTGGCCAAAAAGTGGACTCAACTTCTTGCCACCACCCATGAGATGAAAGTAGTGTTTCAACTTGTCAAATGGTTTTTAGAATGATATTGAGTGCCGCTAGTACATTGAAATCATTGGAGATTGTTGAGTGACTCTACCTTTACATTCCTTCACATGGAGTATTGGCCCATTAAGTAGTTATTATAATCACTAGAGTGGTCGATAGTGGTTCAAGAACTATTGCAACTCATTGAAATCCTTTTTCCTTAGAGATGGTAGTTGCACACTATACCAAAGGCTTCAGAGAATAATTCCTTCGTTGGTGTTGTATGAGCAGCTGAGCAGAGAACCAGAAATCATACAAAGATTATCATTCAAATTGAGAATGTTGATCTATAGATTGTAACCTTCATCTCAGGTTTCACCTAGATACACATGGAAGTTTGAGGCCTTCTTTTATCTATGACAGCTACCAAGGTTTGCTCTTATTTGTAAGCTAAATATGTGGGATCCAAATAACCTGATATGTCCTTGAAAATCGTTATGTGACCTTTGTCCAATCTTGCATATGATGGAGGTCATATACATATCTATTTTTTTATTCGTGTTCTTCATCAGTGAACTTGTAACAATAGTAACCTTATCAAAAAAATGAGACATATCAAATAATCCATTCTTCTTAAATCAATATCCTTTAAGGGTATGTGCAGGATCATCATGGAAAAAATAAGCCCTTAAGTGGCAAAAAATTCAGAAAAATTAGAGTTAGGCAACTTGACATAAAAATTTGAATAAGTTATCTATATTATTTCAAAAATATGTAAGAATAGATTCTATAGAAAATTGAATGTAGTTTCTAAACTACTTGGTTTGTTTAAAAAAAATAAAAATCTATTTGGTGAAAATTTGAAATTTCAATGCAGTAGTACTTAAATTTTAGGGAAAAAATAAGAAGTAGGTGTTTGTCTGACCACCCTAACCACAATAAAATGATAATATTTTTTTATAAGATTTTAGATGTAAGTAGAGGACTCATGCCCTGATGTGATGCATATCTTTTTGTAATTTTTTCCAAGTAAATAATTAATTTTGATTTTTTTATTACAACTTATTAAAAAATATAAAAAATTGTATGTCTGACCACCTTAACTTGGTCAAAACTTCATGAAATTCAATTTTTCTTTTTTTAATTTTATAGTATGTGAAGCATAGAATGTGACTCATGTTTTGGATTCAAAAAATGTGATACCATTTGAAAGCTATAGATGTTTTTGAATCAGCTTATCAATTAGGAATTTAGTCATAATTTGAATAGAAAATGAATAATAATTACTTATTAAATTCAAAGTAAAGCATAATTTATATCGGTGGAAATATGAGAATCTCCTTTAAAAACCCTTTTCATCTCATCAATTTTGGGTAAAAAATAGTCGTCAGCCACATACCCATCATATTGCCACTTTTTGGCCCATCATGATCTTGCACATACCCTTAAGTTGAAAAAGCTTGGTGATGGCCTATGCATAGATTCGAAGGTTCAACTATAAAAGAAGGGCGACTAAAAATATTTAGCCTATAAATGATCCATAAGCACCCAAAAAGACACATTTTCACAACCATCATAGGCATAATTGGCAATTTGGTAGGTGAAATTTTAAAAAATTCAATGACCAAAAACTAGGGTAATAGGCCTAAAACTAAATTTATTCTTGAGAAAGCTGAGTAGTAATTTAATTATCAAAATGAGGATGCTTCCACTATGTTGAATTTAGAGGTGGTCCTCCAGATTTCCTTTTCTTATAAATATTATATATAATTAAAATTAATAATAAAGTTGTCATGTTGATAATTTTATCACATCTATTGACATCAAGTTTCTTGAAATAGTACTTATTTTTTCAAGAAAGGTGAAAATTTTATGTATTATATTTATTCAAGTGATTTCTACTTTTCTATGATCATGAATTATTACATTTCTTATAATCTATTTTTCCATTTATACCACTATAAAATTTTGTTATGTAGACACTCTTATAGGATGATTTGAAACATATATATGAAAATTAGAAGTACCTAAAATATGTGCGTTAGACAATTCCATTATGTTGAATCTAGAGGAATATTATATACTATTATGTTCCTGAATAGAGATGTGTTTTTTTCACACCTAATGATATCAAGGTCATTGGGGTAATATGGATTGCTCACAAAATGGTGAAAATTATAAATGTCATGTGTCTACCAAAGCAAAGAATACTTCTCTATAGTAACAAATTCATGTATGCATTATAATACATTGACCCAAAAATCTTGTTAATAGAGTCTTTTGTTATGCAAATATAACCTTGAGATGATTTGAAACATATATAAATGATTGTTAAAAGCATGAAAAGTATGCAAATTAGATAATTTATTCAAATGAAAATTCTTCTTTATTTTGTTGAATTTTAAGATAGTTCTCTAAATAGATCTCCTTTGGTTATAAATATTGTATTTTATTAAATTCATTAATAAATAAATTTTCATATTAGATTTTTTTTTGCATATCTAATGTTATCAAGTTACTTAGAATTGTATGTATTTCCTAAAAAAATACATCTTACAAAGTATACTTTTGTATAAAAATGAATTAGCACATACATTATAATCTTATGATTTTTATCAACAGGATCTACACTTGAATGCAAGGTTGAGAAGCTCTGCAATCCTGTGTAACATGGGATCAAACTCAGGTTGTGGGTGACCTGTAATGAGATTGAACCTCCGGATTCTAGGAGGGGATTCCTATATGATCTTCTTATTATGGACTAAAAACTTGCTTGGAAAAGGGAAAGGATTAAATCTAATGCAAAATTGGAAAAGTAAATTGTGGTGATTCATTGAAAAGGAAACTAATGTGCAGACCTAATCACAACTAGCATTCTCAAAAATTTGTTGACAACCTTATCTGGGAACTTAAATGACATAAATAGTTTGTTAAGAGGCTTTGTTTAATCTTTCCCTCTCAAAGGAAAAACAGGGTTTTCACAATTTAAGAGGAAAAGTAAACTTCACAAGCACAATTAAAAACCTATAAAAAAATTCCTTTTATGCACATGTATTAATAAGTGAGACAAAAATTTAAAGGTTTCTAAACAAAACAGATTAAACTTGCATCAAATCGTTGTAAAACACAAGGCATCAGAAACTAAGAAGGGAAACACTTGCTTTGATGAAACATTCAAAGGAAACTCTACAATAAAACAATGTCTGATAACCTGTAGAACCTGTTGAATATATTAATCTATAAAATTTGAGTTACATGAAGTCTCTTTGTTAAAGGCAAAGTTAGAAAACAAGAAACAAGGAAAAAAGACTAAGTCTTTTCCTTATATACAATAAAAGCATGCCTAAAGCATCTAAGATGTGGAACTCCAAGCTAACAAGAAGTGAGAAAAAGCATCATGCTTCCCACGAGCAAAGATAAAAATGCCTAAAGAAAAGGCCCTCTGATATTGTGAACTGGGCTCAAACAACAAAAAACTCTACCTCATACTCCATGTCACTGAAGTGTAACTCAAACTAGCTCAAATGTGCATGTAGGTGGCATTGAAAGTGATTTGAAAGTGATAATATCTCCTCAAATGCCTCTCACAACCAAATGAAAAATTCCTCAAAAAACAAGTCCGCAACTAATGTGAACTAAATCCCATGTGCTACAAACTCCAACTCATGTCATGCATAATCAAAATATCTCGTGAACTGGCGTGAAACTGCGGTAAAGTGCCAGTAATCTACATATTTTGCATGAATTTAGTTTGTTTTGGATGACTCTAACTATCAATTAGCTTTCACTTATGTCTTTTGCATGGATTTTGGAAAAGACAATCATTTAATTAAATATTAAAAGGTAATAATTCAATAATTATTTTAATATTTAATATCAATTACATCCACCTTTTTTCACTATATGTTAAATAATAAGGTAATCAGTGAAACAGGACATTAATATTTAATTACATTATTGGTCTATCTCCATGCAAAAAGAAATAGGCGAACTCTAAAGTCTTGATTTCACAAGTCAAGAGTTTTTATGAAAATCATTAGGTCTATGACTTTACAAGTGTAGATCCTATTAATAACAGTTTTTAGCATGCCTGGTGGGACTTTGAATCACAATTCAGAGTAAGAATTCAATAGTTTCAAGCTACTATTTTGGTATATACAATAGTATTTCAGCCTTTTAGAGGTAAAAGGTTCATATATATGGTGACTTCGTTCCTAATTTCGAGCAGATCAATTGCAAGTAGCTTATGAGAAACATTTAGATGAGAAGAAGTTCTCCATTTGAATACTTACAGTTGTCTTCACCAAAGAGAAGAAGAAGAACAACCAAGAGGACACCTGGTAGGCCTTCTAGAAAAAAATCAATTTCTCCTATTTTAAGAATATAATCATTAGTATATTAACCAAGAAGGAGAGGTGGACCATCAACAAGGCAACCAGGTTCACTTTCAACTTCACCAAGTTTTAGAATATAAGTTTCACCTTCAAGATGTTCACCGAGTTTTGCTACACTTTAAGTTCTAGTGATTTTGGTGCATCCTATACCAATTTTGCAAGTTGTGAATATTAGAGTACCAGTAGCTTTGATGCCTAGAGCACATGCTTTTGTACCTTTCAATCAATGCAGTCCACTAAATCTGCAGTAGCATGATGACATACTAATGGTTGCCTTGAAAATTTTACCCATTTTCATTGGCGAAGAGTTGACCACGCCAATAGAGCACATAAAAGATGTAGCTTCTCTATGCATTGTTTATCACATCATGCAAGAGAATGTGGCTATAAGGCTATTGGTGACATCTCTGAAGGGTTAGGCTCTTCAGTGGTTTAGGAGTTTAGCTATAAACTTAGTTGTGTCATGGGACGACTTGGGAGATAAGCCGAATAAGCATTTTTTAGACAAATCTGACCATTTATCTCTAATTGAACAATTGACGACTATTACAAGAGCTCCACAAGAACAAATGGAAAATTTTAACTTTGAAATCTAGAGAACTTGGGACAAAATCCCAACCTTGGTAAATATCTCACCAAATCATGTATTTTTGTACTTTCTTAGAGAAATTAATAATGATGCAGTTGTCATGATTCAATCTATGGGGGCAGTAACACTACCACCAGGTTATGACCTAACTATTAGAGATGAAAATAATATTATACAGGTTGGTAAGATTGCTCCCAGACCTCCTATGCCTATCTTCCTAGATATTTAGCCATCTATGCCTATTCACATATCTGCTATTGCCCCATTACCCGTTGTTCCAGCTTTTAGTTCCCAAATAGCTACTCAAAACAACATTGTTCTAGTTAATTCAGAATTGCAAGAGCTTAGAGGTAACCAACAACAGATGGCTAAATTATTGCAAACTGAAAGTAATGACTTAGAAAGCCTTAAAAACTAGCAAGGCCAAAATTTCAAACACTATCAACCCCCCTTTTAGCCAAATAGACCACCTTATTAGGCTGACTACCAAGGAAAGTGAAGAAATTTCTATCCTAGGCCTAATCAACCATTCAATTAGAATGTTGTCATCTCTTCTAAAGGGATTGTACCTTTCTAGAACAACTTGGTGCAAGATTATGTACTGTGTTAACCCTATAATCAGCCTCATAATCAAGCTACTTGTATGAATGGGGTGATTAATCAGGTGCTTACGGTACATAACAGTTTTTCTACTTCTGTGAAAACATCAAAGGAGAGCAACAATCAATAAGATGATCAAATTTAGCAGAATGACCTTGATGTTGCCATGATGAACTAGCAAGGAAAACAAAATTGTTGTGTTAATCATACACAAGGGCAGAACTAGTTTGCTACATTTGTTGCAACCAACATAAGGTCAAAGAATAGAGTCGTTGATTTATGGCAACAAGTTGTTCCTAATGTACAACAACCAAAAAAGACAAACAACAAGTTGTTTAGCAGAAATATCAAATTCCTACATCCCAACAGGAGCAAAACCAACATGCTTCAGCTTAGAATGTTCAAATTCTACCAAGATAGTAGAATGTAGTAGCTAAGGAGTAGCAGAAGGCACAATCTCAGCCTCAAACAACACAAGCAAAGCCCATTGTTATGAAAATACAACATAAGGTTAGTACCCCAACTTTCAATATTGTTGATCATAGGAAGAAAGCCGCTATCAGCATGACCATGTTAGATGGTTTGCATCTTCCCAGGCAGAAAGAAATCCTACAGGAGGCTTTAGAAAAAATATCAATTTTTGAAGATTTTATCATTGAGTAGCCTAGTGTTCTAGCCAATACTTCAGAGGTGAAGAAGGAGCAGTTCATTCAAGAGGTAGAACCACCACCCTTCTACATCATTTTTATTATAGGTAACCTAGTCTGTAACTGTATGACTGATTCTGGCGCACACAGGTCTATAATTCCAAAGAGTTTAGCATATAAGTTAGCTCTAGCATATGAGCCCCTTTCAAAAGGAGTGATACAACTAGATGGTACAACCATTTAGTATGTAGGAATGATCAAGCATCTGCCTCTTACCCTGCACGCTTGCCCCAATTTCTTAGTTTCACAGGACATATATATTATAGACTTGCCACCATTCTTTGGCGTGTGCCAATCTCGATATTTCACTACTAAGTTAGGGGGATATTTATCTTTTGACTAGTCTCACATGTTTTTCAGAACTAGATATGGTACAAAGGTAAACATTAAGTCAGAGATTCAGGCCAAAAATCACATAGAGCCATATGTACCTAGTGCAATAAACACCAACCTTGTTGTCCATGGTCAGGAAGATCAATCCTTGACCTTAGACTCTGGTACACCAATTGGATGCATACTTTTCATGAACCTTGATGAGTGGGTAGCCAAAGATCATGAGAATAATCCTTCCAGTCGCATGGACGAGGTAGGGTTGGGTGTTTATATGATTCAAGAGCCCGATGTGATAGTTCCAAACTTGGTTAAATGAGAAGCGCAACCTGATCAGCAAGATAATCAACTTTGGAAGATTTTTTTTATGGTTTGAGGAGTAATATAGGTGTTGGTCGAGGAGTGATGGTCATTTCACCTGAAGGAGATAAATATTATTCAGCATTCAGATTCGCTCTTAGCTACATGAACAATGTGGCTGAATACGAAGCACTGATCCATGGCTTGGAATGGGCCAAGAAAAGGGGTATGAAGTGTCTACAGGCTTATGGTGACTTAGAATTGATTGTGAATCAAGTAAGAAATAAAAGTGTGACCAAGAATGATTTTCTTAAGTTATATATACACAGAACCTGGGACCTAATTGAAGATTTTAGTGCTTTTAATCTGCTATCAATTCCTAGAAATATGAATAAAGAGGTAGATAGATTGGTGGCTATCAGTTCACAATTTGATATTCCTTCTTAAATTCATAATATTGAAGTACAACCATATGTCAAGGTGGTAGTAAGACCATTTGTACCTAATAATACTGTAAGTTGGAAAATTTTTGACAACAATAAGCAGATAATTAGTTTTTTTATCGAAGAAGTAGAATTTTTTGTTGGTAATCAACAAAAACTTGAACAACCGTATGAGGACTAGATTCTACATTTGAACACAAATAAACTACCTAAAGGGCTGGTTACCCTTGAATCGATCTTCAACACTGATGATCAGGTCATAAAATATAAATCCAGCATCATAATGAAAGAAGATCACTATGAACCAATTGAAATACTCAAGGATAAGCTTCTTAAGCTTGGAAAAGTCTATACCAAGGAAGAATAACAAGCATTTTTCTTGCTTTTCCAAGAATTCAGTGACATATTCACTTGGCAGTATGGCGATCTAAAGGGTTTTAACCCTAAGTTGGTTCAACATACAATTGAGTTAGAGCCCAAGACAAAACTAGTTAGATAGAAGCAGATGCCCATGAATCCTACGCTGGAGCACTTGATGAAGATAAAGCTGAACAAATTGGTTGAAGGTGGCATCATCTTTCTAATAAAGCATACCTCTTGGGTTTCCAACTTGGTGCATGTCAAGAAGAAGAGTGGAGAGATAAGGTTGTGTGTGGATTTTTGTGATTTAAATAGAGCTTCACTCAAATATCACGCTACCTTCAATGGAGTAGATATTGCAGGTTGTTTCACATTCAGAAAAAATTTCATTGTTGGATGTTATTCAAGGTATAACCAGATCCCAGTTAAAGAAGAAGACCAGTACAAAATAGCCTTTACCACCAAGTGGGGTACTATGGACTACCAAAAAAATCTATTTGGATTGTGAAATGTAGGAGAAACCTTTCAGAGAGCAATGGATATGGCTCTCCAAGGTTTGATAAACAATTTTGTTCTTCTTTATTTAGATAATATGATTGTTTTCTCACGAAATGCTAATGAACACTTTGATCATCTTAGACAGATTTTTGAAAGATGGAGAGAGTATGGAATTTCCTTGAATCCAAAAAGGAGATTTTTTTCTATTCACGAAGGTAAATGTCTGGGTTATATTGTTTCGAAGGATGGAATTTCTATAGATCCAAAACATATTGCAGCCATTCTGGCATTACCGCTTCCTATTCACAAGAAATTTTTACAGAGTTTTCTAGTCAAAATTAACTTTTTTAGGAGGTTTATTCCCAACATTGCAGCTTTATTGCAGCCACTTACAACCATGCTAAAGAAAAAAATTCAATTCAGCTAGACAAGAGAAGGAAATAACAGTTTTGAGCAGATTAAAGAGGAACTTGCAGCAACCCCTACTCTTATCAACCCAGATTTTGATAAGGATTTCATATTGTACACATTTGTGGGAGTGGATACTATGTGTTAGAAAAATATACATGAATTACATTGAAACTAATACATTTAGATGGGAAGTATTACAGTAAAGAAATCTATCTAAATCAAACATAGTTCAATAACACAATTCTTTAAAAACTTCTCATCTTCCTCTAATCTCAAATGTCTTGGTAATTTATGCTCTTACATCTTATTCCTACACAAATCACTGAGATATCATCTAAGAAATGAGTAGCCTATCTATTTATAATGCAAAATCCTAAGTCTACATCTTCATGATTAAACGATTGCTAGATGAAATGATAAAAATGACATGGTGAAATGGACTATTGTACGCAAACGGTATGATGCAAAGGAAAATTAAACTAATGAAACTAAGGTGGACATGATTCTAATGCTAAATTAAAATAGGAAATATCTAAAGGAGCCATGATTCAAAGAAAATTTACTAACTATTCTAAATGTTAAACTAAGCTCGCAAAACATGGATGAATTCCTGTAGAGTAATATTATGCAAATGCTCCTTGTTGAAAAGTTGTAAATGGTCCTCAATTTATAGATTTTTCCAAGACATAGGGTGAGTTGGCAGCCATGAACGATTGATATTTGATTTGGAGAAAATGATGGTGAAGAATGAAAAGGATGGAGAAAACAAGGCAATGGTTCCCTTTAGTAAAACCATCTTGCCAAGTGTAAGAAGGAATCATTTGAATGAAGAAGCCATGTGTCTTGAAGGTGGTTAAATTTGTTGAGAAAAAATATTCATGTTTAGAAAATAAAGATAATTATTTTCATGTGACATATGGTGAGTTGGAGGGTGAGGTGGAAGGTAGTTAGAGAAATATGTAAAAATGTGACAAATTTGAATTTAAAAATTCAAAATTAATGAAAGGGAATCAATTAAAATAAACAAAATTATTTATATTTTTTAATTTTAATTAAATCATGAAGAGAGTGAATTAGAATAGAGGAATTAAGAGAATAGGAACTATGTAAATAAATTTGTAATTTATTTAAATAGTAGAAGAAGACATATTTCATTAATTAAATAATCGATATTTAATTAATATTTTCCAAACCAATTTTGAGTGTATACATTTTGTCCCTCTTTGATATGATGTGTTTATGCATTACTTCAAAGAAAAATTTATCAGTGTTGCTAAAAAATTTAATGATGCCCAAGACAATGATTTTCAGTAGATTACAACTATAAGCCCCTCGGGAGATAAATCAAGAAATTTGTGATAATAAAGGATTTTTGATATTTTTTCAAAATTTCAATTTATTGGTGATGATGATGATGATAAAATCCTGATTTGATAATATTCTAGTGATTTATCTTCAGATATGAAAGATGTTAAGCTACCCCAATTAATTGCCCCTCAAAAGACATTAAAACAATGCCACCAAATTCACTCCTTTTAATTACCTTTATTAAGAGGTAAAAAGTGAAAAGGAATTCATTTGTGCAAATTGTAATTTGAAAATTTTTTGAAGTGAGAGAATTTTGGAACTTCTAAGAAAGATGTTGATACCTTTGTAGACACATTGATTTGAGTGGGTACGACAACATAATCGGCCAGCTGGATACGGACCTCTGATAAGAATTTTGAAACCTGCATTTGTGATTTGAAAATGAATTTTCCACGTTTTCAATTCGGATTTTGAGTGTTAAAAATGTTTTGGCACTTTCAAAAAATTTCATGGTGTGTAGGTTAGGTTTTTCAGTGCTTTTTCCAAAAGTTTTGGTGCCTAGGAGAGATTCTTCGGTGCGTTCAAGGTTTGTTCTGGTGTTCCCAGTTTTGGCACCTAGGAGGTTTGAAATGGTGCCTCCACGTTGTCCATAGGTCAATTTTTAGGAAATGGTGCTTCTTCCAAAAATTTTGGCACCTCGAAGAGATTCTCCAATGCTTTGGATGAAATGGCGCTTCGGTTGGATTCTATGGTGTTTTCGAGGATTTCTTTAGTGCATCCATGAAATGGCGCATCAACCTAATTCTCCAGTGCATCAAGGGAATATTTTAGTGCTTTGACTTGAAATGGCACTTATGCTCCTTTTGGCACCTAGGAGGACTGTTTTGGCGCTTTTAGGGAAGATTGAAGATTTTGTGATGCTTGATCGCATCAGTGAATGATTAGGTGTTGATGATAGACCAAATGATTTAGTGACCTCATGATAGGTGAGATGCACTAATGATGATGTTGTTTCTACCTCATGATAGGTGAGAATCAAAACAAAATGTTGATGAGATTTGAGGAAAATCACAATAGGATTGATGGGTTGATTGTTTTTTGATGATTGATTGATTTGTTGATTTAGTTTGATTGATATGCTGATTTGTGATGTTTGAAAATGATAGTAGATGGATTTAGATAATCTTCAGTCTCAAGAGTGATTCCTGCTGACATGGGAGATGATTCCATAGCCATCTCATGTTGATAGAGATATTGTCAAGAGATGTGGTTTGTCCTCGTTGATTGATATGATGCGGGTTAGGATTAACTGGGGATTGTTGACGACATTGGTAGAGAGGTGGCATAGAGACCACAACACTTTCCATTTTCCTACTAGAGAGATGACCATTATGCCAGAGGATGTTTATAGGATTTTGTGGATTCCTATAGTTGGAGATATCGTGACTTATGATTCTACTGAGTAGGGAGGTACAGATGAGTTACGCCAGTTTTTTAAAGATGATCAGATTGTTAGATGTTGGATACCATGGTTCGAGTTATTTGCTAGTTCAACTCCTTTTCTTGTTCTTGCAAGATTTTTCGGTGGCTTCTTATGTCCTGACAAGAGGGAAAAGGTTTTTTCCATCAATTGGGGGCGTACCTTGGCGCAAATGGTCTAGTTTGAGACTCAGTTTGTTTGGGGATCCTATTTGCTTGCACATCTATATGATGATCTGCACCAGGTTGTATATCTAACAAGAGCCAGCTTGTCTACCAAGGTTACATTGCTTCAGGTCTGGGGCTGGGAGCATATTGCAGTGACATGGCCAAAGATAGATAGATTTTGGCCATTTGGGAGGCCTTACATCTATGGTTATGCAAGTGTAGTTGTCTAGCATAAGCTAGGAAAATTGGAGTATTGGAGATGGGTTCTCGACAACTTAGATATAGTTACCTAGTGACCCTATGTGGATTGTGAGAAGTGGGCAGAGGATCACTTAGAGGTTCCTTAGTTTATGACTGTCATATACCTGATTGGACGAACTTGGTGTATTATTGAGAGATTCTTGTTACTGAGAGTGTTGAGGCAGTATGGCAGACTTTAGGGGATGTTGCAAGGATCAGCCCTATATGCCCACAGACAGTTGGATATGACTCAGTGAGGCCTAGCATTGTCCTATGATGTCGTATGTGACAAGTATATGCACTTATAGTTAGTGATATGGGATTATCATCTAGAGATCGTTGAGGATCTACATGAGTGAGGAGTACATATTATACTTTGGTTAGCATCTATTTCCAAGGATTTTGAGTCCTGATGAGCCTATGCCAACATTTGAGGATGATGAGGATAGACCACCTAGATGGCGATGACACAAAGGTAGCGGTGATGGTGAGGAGGAGGAAGAGGGTGGAGATGATAGTGATGATGATGATGGAGGGGATGATGGAGGTGATTATGGTGGTGGAGGAGATGGAGGAGGTGGTGCACATCCTATTTTCGATGTAAGAGTGCCATGTAGGAGGTGATCGCTAGTGGCAGCATCACAACATGTACATATACGCTTTCCTTCTTAGCAGCAATAGTCATAGATCACTACTTTACACACACAGGTTAAGAATATTCAAGGGTAGCTGGCACAATTACAGGGGAAGTTACAAGCTTAGACATAATTGTTGACCTATGTACAGGCATAGCTCTTATAGGCCTAGGAGAAAATATAAATGTTGATCACTGAGAGGGATGTTGCCTAACAAGAACTGGCACAGATACACGGCCAGGGGCAGGTAAATGGATAGGTTGTAGTAATGACCACCAAGAGGGATGCACTGAGGCGACAGGCTGAGCAGGAAGAGGCCATTATAGAGAGGTTGCAGCAAGCTGCCATGGCTATGGGATCTGTTGATGGTGTTTTTATGCACTTTTCAACACAAGCAATGTGTAGGTGCACTACCTCTCTTGAAAGACAATCTTCCACAATCAAATTGCAGAACACTATCCCAAGTCTCTAATGTTAGGTCTTGACAGTGCTTGGAATATCTCAGTTGTTTGATATGATTTGCTGGAATCACAAGGCGGTCTTACAGATGAGTTACAAAGCATGGAAGTTGGGTTTGCAAATGCAGTTTCAAAGTGTTGAAAGTGAATGAACAGTGGCTGTCCACTCAAAACAGCAAGCTGAAACTCATCAAATTCATCTGATTTAGCTTCATGGTGATGCTCTGGGTCCTACTCTAACCAAGGATTAAAAAAATAGCAAAAGGAGAAGGGTTAAGAAAGCTATTCTAATCCTAAGCTACGAATGAACAGTAACAATGGTGGCTGCTAAAGTAGACAGGCTTCCTAAACTGGGTTTTGCTTGGCCAAGAGAAACCTACAGTTGCACAAAACCAGTGCAATCTTCTAAGGACTGCAAATTTTTAAAGTGCACATGCACATCATGCACATGTAATTGAACTAAGTTGCAGCAATGAAGTAATGAGCTCAAACTAGCTTTGCAAAGTGACTCATCATCAATGAACCACAAAAAGCATGAGCTGGAAATCCATCAAATACTAAAACAACAAACACCATCACCACTCTCATTCAAGAAAATAACACTAAAACTAACATGGAAGGAAAAACTATGCATGCAAGATAAACAAAATCAAAGAAAACATCCATAAAATCATGCAATGTTGTCTTCTATTGCTGCAAATGTTTTTTACAACAGCTCTCCAACCCTTACAAATGAGGGGCAAGCCCCTATTTATAGTTTTCCAAAGCCCAAATGAATGGCTAGGATCAATTTGTATTGAGTGGCTCAGATTCATTACAAGTTAGGGCTTCACCTACCCCCAATATCCAACAATTTAAAATACATTCCTTGTCTTTTCCCTGTTTTGTCATCTAGTGACAGTCACTGTAGCAATTTTGTCATTTAGCTGATTTCCCTTTTCACTGTAGCTAAAACTGCCTGAAAGTTGTCTTTTGTTTGATGTGCTTGCAGTGTTCTTCCTTTGATCAAATGAGTCCGTCGACGATTGGCATCAATGGATTGGTGGCCCCTGATTTGGGCGAAAAGCTCCTTAGAAATCATCATCATCTGGAAAAAGGTAAGACAACTCCCTCAATGAGCCTCTTCGATAGACCTACAGAAGGCTTCTTGACTCCTGCAAACACGAAGTGTCATAAGTTCATTTATACATGAGCTAAGGAAAATGTCAATCAAACTTACAAATTTCTTGTTAGATCTATCCATGCATCATCAAAAGATCTTGATATTCATATTTAGAGCTCATTTGGACCATAAACATTAATGCGTGCTTCAAGGGGTGTGAGTGCCAGAGGGTCGAAAGACGGTGGAAGAAAGCCAGAAGGAAGACAGCGGACAAAAGCCAAAACAGCCGGGAAGAAGGCAGACTCCTGGATGTTCAAAATAGCCAAGGAGGGACGAAGCCCCGGAAATGGCCACGAAGGGCTCGGGTTCTGAAGGGCACGAAGGAGATGGCCACTGAAGTTCCAAACAGCCAAAGAGGGACGGACTTCGGAAACGGCCATGGAGGGGCTGGGCTCCGGAGCCGGGAAGAAGGTGGTCGTCGGAAGTTCCAAAACGGCGACGGAACCCCGGAAACAGCCACTGGGGTCGGGCTCCGGAGGGCGGAAGGAAGGCAGCCGTCGGAAGTTCCAAAATGGCGCGGAGAGGCGGAACCCTGAAATGGCCACGGAGGAGCCGAATCTGGAGGCCGGAAGGAAGTCGCCGGAAGTTCCAAAACGCGTGGTGGAGAGCCGGGAGGCAGCCAACGGAAGTTCGAAAACAGCGACGGAGAGGCGGAACCCCGAAACGGCCACAGAGGGGAAAAGTGCCGAAAACTGCCACGGAGGGCCAGGCTCGGGAGGCCGGGTTCCCTGAGCCAACGGATGTTACAAATAGCAAAAGGGGGACGAAGCTCCGAAACCACCGAAACTTAACCAAACTTTGACGAAACCTTAGCAGTTCATTTAAACACATCAAACACAACCTACATCCAAAAAATGGTGACCCCAAAGTCAAAAATGAGGAAACGGGAGCGACGGGGGTCCACAGATGTTTCTAAACAGCCAAGGAGGAAGGGAATTCCGGAGGGAAAGTTCTGAAACCATCGAAACTTAGTGGAATGTTGATGAAACCTTAGCAGTTCATTTACGCACTCTAAACACATCCTAGATCCAAAAAAGGGTGACCCCAAAGTCAAAAATGAGGAAACGGGAGCGACGGGGGTCCACGGATGTTTCCAAATAGCCAAGGAGGAAGGGAATTCTGGAGGGAAAGTTCTGAAACCATTGAAACTTAGCAGAACGTTGATGAAACCTTGGCAGTTCATTGAAACACCCCAAAGAGATCCCAAATCCACCAAAAAGAAACCATTGAGGAAACTTAGCGGAACGTTGATGAAACCTTGACAGTTCATTTACGCACTCCAAACACATCCTAGATCCAAAAAAGGGTGGTCCCAAAGTCAAAAATGAGGAAATGGGAGCGACGGGGGTCCACGGATGTTTCCAAACAGCCAAGGAGGAAGGGAATTCTGGAGGGAAAGTTCTGAAACCATCGAAACTTAGCAGAACGTTGATGAAACCTTGGCAGTTCATTGAAACACCCCAAAGACATCCCAAATCCACCAAAAAGTTGTCCCTGAAACCAAAAATGAGGAAACGGGAGCGACGGGGGTCCACGGATGTTTCCAAACAGCCAAGGAGGAAGGGAATTCCAGAGGGAAAGTTCTGAAACCATCGAAACTTAACCAAACTTTGACAAAACCTTGGCAGTTCATTGAAACACCCCAAACACATCCCAAATCCACCAAAAAGTTGTCCCCAAAGTCAAAAATGCGGAAACTGGACCGACAGGGGTCCACGAATGTTTATGAAATAGCCAAAGCAAGACAAAAGGCAGAAAGGGGATGGGGGACTTTATTTCTTCGCAGATTCGAATACCCTAAGCAGGTGAATTTGGGTAGGGGAATTGACCGTTTGATGGCACATGACCAATTTAGGCTTGGAAATGGGGCATGCAAAACAAGACAGGAGCAAAGCAGCCTGTTGGGAGCGAAAAAAAGGGGGTCTTTGCCTACGGCGGGGTGTGTGTGCAAAACATGCACATCAGGATCTGTAGATTATTTTAGAGAGATCTGTCGCATAGTTCAAGAGGTGGAGTTTTACAGGACCAAATATCATGAATTTCTTCCTCCTAATTGGTGAGAGTTTCAGTAGATCTTGGACGAGAAAATCATAGTCTCGAATAGTGAGTGTAGTTGTGACACAACCATTGCTAGGGGATTAGAGGGATCTAAGTGAAGGTCCCTTAGGTGGAGCAGGGGGTAGAGGTTCAGTGAGGCCAGTAGCGTCAAGAGGCAGCACCACATAGTTTCAATCATTTGATGTTATGCCATGATGTATACACTAACTCTTGATGATATCACCACTTTGATGTTGTATTTTTTGAAACTAAGATATCCTTGTACATTTGACATATTTTGAGATATATATGCAGTGATGATGATGATCCTATGTGCTTATGCATTTATTTATGATGGATGCATTTAATTTATATGTTATGTGATGTTTTATGATAATGATATTATGTGTCATGGATGAAATATGTGTTATGATCCTATGGTTTTATGAAAATGTCTACATGCTATTATTTTTTTATTTTTCTAATGCAATGATGTGATGAATGTAAGATGATGTTAATGCAAAGATGAATGATTCTAATAATGAATGAATTTATATGGTCATATGGATGCATGATATGCATGGTAACTTATGTTTTTTTTATTTTTGATGCAAATAATATGATCTAATGCACATATGGAATAAATGAATGATTATTTTACATATGTTGATGCCTAGGATGTATGAACAAATGTATATGGATGAAAATGGTATGGTCAATGCATTTGCTTTTCTTGGATTTTCGTAATGCCAATATTTGATTGATGACCTAAATGAATGCCTAGATGATATGATAATGCTACGATTGAAGTCCTAATGCTCATCCCTTTAAATGATGTTTTTGGTAATGTCAAATGTACTCAATCTGTTAATGATAGAAATAACATTGATCAACATTAGAAAAATCTAGAAATTCCATTATAGTAACCAAATATGAATGCAACCTAGACATGCAATCTTAACAATGCAATAGTGACATCCTAGTGATTTATTGTGCTTATTGTCATCATTGATCCTTTTAAAATATTGAAAGTGAGTACAAACATCAATGGTATAATTGGACCATCATGACCTAAGTACTACTTCCTTGATGTTTGATAGTGCAAGTTAGCATAAGCATCTAGGTATAATGTGACTATGATGACCTGAGCATTCCCTGTGTAAACAAACAATAGTTAACTATTTTCCTATCTGAATCCAAAATGTCATCAGTGATACTTTGTAGAGCACGTCCCATGATGATTCTCATAGTAATAATGATTAACTCATAGGCAACAGACAAAGAAAATATCATTCTCGATCATAGCTTTCCTAGTTCTCTAACATCCTTGAATTGCTCTTGAGAAATGATAACATCAATCTTAATTCAAAAAAATTGAACATTCATGTGGAAATGGTAAAACCCATGATTCAGAATAGCATCATCCTTGTAACCATGATTTTCTGTTGTTTTTGGGATTTTTTGATTTTTTGTTTTTTTTAGGTGTTTTATGAGATTTTGACCAAGGACTTAACCTAAAGACCTATCCTAGGAGTATTGTGGGTTGATCAAGGATAAGCCTTTCCTACATTATACACATAGAGACCATGTAGTTCAACCGACTCAGCTGATTTATAGGACTAGGATATGAACATACACTTAATTACAATGAACTGCAACAATGCAATTCAACAAGGTGACTCTGTTTTTTGGCTTTTTTGGATTTTTTACCTTTTTATGGATTTTTTGACGTGACAAGGATGTTTGATGCGTTTTCGATGGTGATGGATGTTCCGTGTTTGATTTCACTACGATCAATGTTTTTGTCATGTTTGTCCTCCTATTGTTTGTCTGTTGGTTCAAGCTCAATATTTGTTGCCCCCAGTGAGGTCAAATTTTTTCCCCCAATGGAAACAAACCAGTTTATTATGGATATGTACAATGTTCAAGAAGCCAAGATGAGATGTGACCGACATAACATGGTATGCATAGCAGCTCGAATGAAGGATGCAGAGGGTAATGGTACCAAGCTAGTGATAAACACATGTTCCCATAGAGGAAGAAGCCAGCCTATCACAAATAGTGCTTGTTGCCAAGTTTTCAACACTTGCTTTTATTGCACTTTTTCATATTTTATGATTTTTTTGATCTTTTTTTATTTTTCATTTTTTTGTATTTTTCCATTTTCTGATTTTTTTGTAATTTTTCATTTTTTGATTTTTTTGTTGTCACCAAGATGCCGTTTGCAAAATTTTCACTAGGGTGACCATTTTTTCAGATCTTTTTCTAATGTTTTTGGATTTTTTTAGGACTTTTTTTTATTTTTAAAAAAAATTCAGGACTTTTTATGATGTTTTTGGATTTTTTCAGGACTTTTATAGATGCAACTTTTGAACTATGCATAGAATTTCTTGAGATGAAGACTGTTCACGAGTTCCTCAAACTAATCCCCTTCTGGTGTGGACAACTAATATGCTCTTGAACCATAAACTGATACAATGACAAAAGGCCCCAACCATTTTGGCTCAAATTTTCCTTTCTTCTCTCTATCTTGTTGATTGTGTAGGTTTTCCTTCAACACTAAGTCACAAACTTGGAATGTTCTAGGTTTGAACTTGTGGTTGTAATTTTTGGACATCCATTGTTGGAAGGATTTCAGGCAATTGACGGCATGCTGGCACCGCTCATCTAACAGTTCTAGTTCTTGCAATCTTGAAACCCGGTAGTCTTCATCAGGGATGATACCTTTCAAGGAAACCAAAAGCGAGGGAATTTCAACTTCAATAGGTATAATGGCCTCTGACCCAGATACAAAAGCATATGGTGTATCTCCAATTGGTGTGCAAATACTAGTGTGGTACACCCACAAAGAAGGGTTTAATTGGATGTGCTAATCACGTCTCGCATCATTGACAATTTTCTTTAGAATCTTTAGAATAGTCTTGTTGGAATCCTTTTCTTGATTGTTCCCCTGGGGATAATATGGTGTAGAGAAGTAATGTTGGATATTGAACTTCTCACATAATTATTGCATGTCTTGATTTTTGAACTGTATTCCATTGTCAGTGACTATAGATTGGGGAATGCCATATCTACGATGATGTAGTTGAGGATGAATGATAAAATCTGCTTTCCTATGATGTTTCTTAAAGGAACAACCTCAATCCACTTTGTGAAGTACTCTATAATTGTGATGATAAACTTGTGTTTGTTTGATGAAGATGGATGAATTTTACCAACAAGATCTAACTCCCACTAACAAAATGGCCATGTGGATGCCAAAGGTTGGAGTTCCTGCACTAATGCACGGATGAGCTTTCCATGAATCTGACATTTCTAACATTTCTTAACGAACTGGAAAGACTCCTTTTCCATAGTTGGCCAATAATATCCTAAACAAAGAAGTTTCTTTGCTAAGGCTAGGCCACTTGAATGTGTTCCAAAAACACCCTCATGGACTTCCCATAAACCTATTCAGACTCATCACGTTCTAAACATCATAAGAGAGTCTTTCAAGACCTCATTGGTATAGTACATCTACTATAAGTGTATGTTGAGTGGCTCGATGAATGAAATTGTGTTTTTGGTTTCGTGACAAGTTAGATGGAAGAGTGTTATCTTTCAGGTAGGTATAAATTTCACTGTAGATTGAGATATTAGTATCGGATTGGTGATAGATGACATGGGATTCAATATCATCATAGGCAGGGCAGAATAGTTGTTCCACCAAGAACTCATAACAACTTCTTTTCTCTAGAATTTGTAATAGGGAAGCAATTGTAGCCATGGCATCAACGACTTTATTGTCCACTCTTGAAATTTGTTCAAATTTGATATCCACAAAATATTTCTTGAAATCATCTAATATTTTCTTATAAGGCATCAATTTGTCATCCCTTGTTTGATAATCATCATTGACTTGGTTAATGACTAACTGAGAATCTCCATACACTTGCAATTCTAGGACTTTCCATTCTATAGTTGTTTTGATTCTAATGATTAATGCTTCATACTCTGCCATGTTGTTGGTACAAGAGAACATTAGTCTATATGATTTTGGTATGGTATGTCATTGTGGAGTGACAAATAGGATTCTGGCTCCTGATCTATGTTGGGTATGTGATCCATCAAAGTATAGTGTCCACTATCTTGCAGCCAAGGTAAGAACATCAACATCTAGAAATTCAATGTGTAAAGGATGATTATCTGGTAATGGTGCATCTACCAACTAATCAACAATTTCTTTTCCTTTTATTTACTTCCTATTTACATATTGCATATCAAATTCATTGAGTAGCATGACCCATTTAGCCAATATCCCTGTTAGATTTGCTTTGTTGAGGAGATATTTGAGAGGATCAATTTTAGCTATCAACTTGATGGTGTGAGTTAACATGTAGTGTCGTAGCTATTGGGTAGAAAAGACTACTACTAGACAAGCCTTTTCAATGGAGGTAAAATTGATCTCATAGCCATTTAGCATTCTACTAATGTAATAGATTTCTCATTCTTTACCTGTTGAATCTTCTTGTGCTAATAAGGCTCCCAGTGATGTCTCTGTTGTGGCAATATATAACAGTAGCAACTTCCCTTTTGTTGGTGGTACAAGGATAGGTGGATTCACTAAATATTGTTTCAAATTGTTGAAGGCTCCTTCATATTGTTCATCCCATCAGAAAGAAACATTTTTATGCAATAGATGAGAAAAGAGATGGGACTTGTCTGCCAGCTATGAAATGAATCTACAGATTGATTGAAACCTCCCTTGTAGAGAATGTAGTTGACTAATGTTATTTGGTAGTGAAATTTCCATAATAGGTTTGAATTTGGCTGGGTCCACCTCAATCCCTTTTTTTGATACTATGTAACTCAAGAGTTTTGTCGACGTCACCCCAAACACACATTTCTTGGGATTTAGCCATACATTGAATTTCTCCAGTCTGGTGAGATTTTTATCTAGGATCTCCAAATGTCCTTCCCCTATATATGACTTGGCTAATAAATCATCCACATAGTCTTCCATGAAAGTATGCATCGTATCATGAAAAATTGTTGTCATGGCACATTGGTAGGTAGCTTGTACATTCTTCAAGTCGAATGGCATAACATTCCAATAGAAGGTTCCCCATGGGAAAGTCAAGGTTGTTTTATCTTGATCTTCTGGGGCTATTTTGATTTGGTTATACCCAAAAAATTCATCCATTAGTGATAGCATGCCATGTCCTACCATCAAGTCTACTATGATATCTATATTGGCAAAGGAAAATCATCCTTAGGACAAGCCTTGTTAAGATCCCAAAAATTTGTGCATATATGAATGTTGTTGTTAGGCTTTGAGACTGGTACTATATTGGAGATCCACTTGACATAGTCAATGGGTCTGATGAATCTTGCATCTAACAATTTTTTCAACTCTGCCTTTACCAATAGGGTGATATGAGGGTGCATTTTTCTCAACTTCTGCTTGACTAGTTTCACTCCTGGAGGTAATGATAGATGATGCATGATGCATGATGAGTTCTAGATCAATCCCTAGCATGTCAGCATAAGACCAAGCAAAGTTAATTTGTTTTTCTATGAAATTTTTGAGAAAGCTTGGTTTTTCCTAGTATGTTAAAGATGTTGCTAGATGAATAGTCTTCACTGTCTCTTCATTGTCGATGTTGATAGACTATGTGGGTTCAATCAATACCTTTGATCTTTCTCAAAAATTCTCTGGGAGAGTATCAAATCTTCCATCCTTTCATGCCTCAGAGAGGTTTTTTCCATTGGATGTGCTCTTTGTTTTTACTTTTTCTAGATCTGACACTGCCATTGAATGGTTTTCAATATTAGATCTATTCCTGTATTATTCATTTTGCAGTTGGAAGATTTGATACTCCCTTGTGTGGAAGCCTTGTTATGATGTTCATTGGTGGAATCTATTTCAGGATCATTGGCACATAGGAAATTAAGGATGGTGTCATCGTTTGAAAATGTAGTGATGTCCAATGGCTCAGCTAGGTCCCAATCTATAAGCTCGGGATATACCAAGGGTAAGTAGTCACCAAACAAGTTAAGGTCAGAAATGGTAAGGGTTTGGATAGCGGTTTCTTCAATTAGTCCAATAGAAAAATCGAGGTCTAGAAGATAACTCTCTTCCAAATTATTTGTTTCACTCTGAGTTGAATCATTTTCACTGGAATCATCAAGGTGTTGCAATCCAAATTCAAATGGTCAAGAACCTAACCCTTGTCCTTCTTTGAGTAGGGGTGCATATTTATGTACTACATCAATATCCTTGTCATGATAGGACTCTTCTGATAGTGAATCCCACTCATATTCATTGGAATCAGTCTCATGCTCTTCACTAGCTTATAATTGTAGGATTCTTTCAACTGCATTTTCTTTTGTGTCCTCTTTATAACCCAGACCAGTCTTATCTTTTGGATTGATTAAAATGAGTTGAATTGGTTCTATAATTCCCTCTTTCCTTTTACCCACAGGCCTTTCCCTTCATATCCCATCTTTTTCCAAGATAGTGAAACCTTTTCCATATTGAGTTGTTTGTACTATTGTAGTTTTTGCTTGGGATTCTTCCTCATCTTTATAAAGCCGGTTTAGAACATCATTGTCTTCTACTTCATCAAACCTAGTGCTTTCCTTTATGAACCATCCATCAAATTTGGTAACTGGTTGTGGGGTATGTTGCGTTGATGTGGAGGGTTGTCCATAGAATTTTGGAGAAGAAAAATGTGAAAGACATAGGGACCATTCAAAGAAGTATTCATCAACACCTTTGTCTTTGACTTCGACTTTTTCATCGAATTGTTTTTACAAGGAATTCAATTGGGCTTTAGGATTTGAGGAGGTGGATGGAGTAGCTTCTTCTTTCTTCTTAGGTTGTTTAGATGCGAAACTGGGATGACTTTCATGATTTGTGGAAATTACCAATGGTTTGGATGAGAAACTTGACTGGCTCTATTAATTGGAAGGAGTGGGAGTGGATGCTTCTCTATTATGAGGCACAAAAATATCTTGGATAGATTTCAATGTATTCCAATATTTAGGACTATTTGAATTAGCCGAAATGGTAATTTCTTGGCCACCACAAGGAAATTTTAGACATTGGTGATATGTTGAAGGGACCGCTTGCATCTCATGAATCCATGGTCGACTCAATAGTATGTTATAGGTCATATTTGTGTCTAAGACTTGGTAGATCACATCTTTTTGGATTGGTCCCACTTGAATAGTTAGGATGATTAACCCCTTTGAAGCTCTTTCCTCATCATCATATGCTTTTATTGTAATCTTTTTCTTTGAATCAATTACATTCTTAGAAAATCCCAAGGTGTGGAAAAGCTTTAAAGCACATATATTCAGGTCGGATCCTCCATCTATTAGGATGCATTTGACACGATGTTTATGGATTAGGACTTCAATATGAAGAGCAACATTATGGGGATGAGAAATGGACACATCATCATTTTCAGAAAAAAGATAAGCAATGTGGCATGGTTAAATGTCCCACCATGGCTTCGAATTTTCAAACTTCCAGATTCATCGGCACTGTTGTGTCCACTAGGGATTTTTCCAAAATCTCTTTGTGGGCAAGTGAAATTTTGAGCAATTCCATTATTGATATTTGTGCGGGGATCTTTTGCAATTGGTCCACTATGTTGTATTGATTGGATGATGCTACAGGTGTTTTAGATGAACTTCCTTTTAAGACATATTTGGCTTGTGCTCTTGTTGTCGCATTCACCAGTACATTGTCTTGTTTCCCATTGATTTTGATGACATTGATTTGAGTATCATTTTTGTTGTTGTCTAGTTTGGTGTCATTTATTTGATTTTCAAGGATAACAATGTCTTGTTCTTGTTTGACTAGAATGTCATGTATTGAATTATCATTCGTAGTAATGTTTTGGTGATCATTGGTTTCAATGGTATTCATTTGGTTTTTTGCTACTAAGATATGATTTATGACAGTATCATGGACATAGTTTATGTTCTTTTCCTTGTTCTTCATCGTAGAGGATTCCCCTTTTTCATAGTTTGATAAGGGATTTTTGAATGCTCTGTGATCTGCATTTTTTTGGAGTCCCTTTATTCGTATGATTTTGTTGTCTATCAAGTCTTGTATTTTATGTTTCAATTGCATGCAACTATTCATTTGGTGACCTTTACATCAATGAAATTCATAATAATAGGCATCATTCCACCATGACGATTTTACTTTAGGTTCAAATCCTCGAGTGTCAGGTAGTGTTATGAGGTTATTTTCAAGAATTTCCCTCAATGAAGATTCATGTGATTGACCCAAAGGGGTGAATGTTTTGCAGTTTGATTGTGTTTCATACGGTGGAAGTTTCAATGGGGTGTTACCTTGATTGTGACAGCTTTGATTGTTGGACGAGGAGATATTTTGATTATTTCCTTGATTGATATTTTGATCCAGCTTGGTTGTGGTTCCTGACAAGTTAAAGATTGGTTTGGCATTATGTGTTTCGGCGGTACCATCATTGGCATTTTTGTTCCTTGTCCAAAATTTAGGTTTTTCATTGTTATGATGGTTAGATGAACTAGCATTATTTGACCCTTCATTGTGAATTTTCAATACCCCTCTTTTGACTAAGGCTTCTTCGATCTTGACACCATTTTCTACCATCTTCTCAAAGCTAGGGGGACATTGTAATTGCAATCTATAGCTCATTTCATTGTTAAGGTTATTGATAAAAAATTTCATCTTTTCTTGTTCGCATATGTGACTAGCATAACGAGTGAATAACCTTCTCCACCTCTCAAGAAATACAAGAAAATATTCTCCTTTTTTTTGTTTGGTATTACAAAGATTCTTCATGGTTATCTCATGTGAAATGCTGTAGGAATATTGTGTAATGAATTTGTTAACTAGTTCTTCAAAGGATTTTATGTGTGGTTTCAACTTTGAGAACCATTCCATGCAATGGCCCCCTAGACTATGAGGAAAGAGTCTCATTAATTATGTGTCCTCATGAGCTAACTCGAGACTCATGGTTCAAGACTCTCACACATGATCTATTGGATCAAACTTCCCATTGTATTTGTCATATTTTGGTAAGTCACAATTTGTGGGAAATGGTATCATGTTTAACATTCTATCAAAGGGTTAGGGATAAATATCTCATAATAAGTATCATTTTAGAGTCCTCGCTTGCATATCTTGGAGTTGTTGTTGAAGGTTTTGCATTTGGTTTGTCAAGGTAGCCATTTGATTTACAGTAGGTGCTTCAATTTCAGTTTTCTTTGGGATGCTTTTCAATTTACTAACATCAAAGTCATTTGGTAACTTAACCCCTTGGTTGGCTAAGATCAAAAGGTATTTCTCCCCATTCTTTTCAAAGATCCTTTCTAGGAATTTACAAAATTTGGGGTCTTGATTCAATTGTTCAATTTCTTCTTTTGTTATCTCCTCTGTTTCATTTTGAGAAATCTTATGAAAAGGATTTTCTTTTGTTTCTGCCATAGTATTTGTAACTTCAATTTCTTTGTGCTTCAGTTTTTTTTTTGGGACCTTGTTAAAATGGGCATACAAGTGACTAAGGTTTGCTAAATTTTGACTGTTGTTTGAGAGTACCAAGGAGATACCTAGGTTGAATAGAATGATGAATTCTATTGATGTAGCCAAGGTGATGAAATTTGATACAAAGTGTATTATTTTAGTGATGAAGGATAAAAACCTTGATAGGAAAACTCAACTTGGTGATAAAATTTGAGTGTTAATGATGATGGGCACTATTAGATGTTTGGTCAAAGTTTAGGTAAAGTGTTTCACTTGGATAAGTCAATTCTAACAAAGTTTTGGACTCTAACAGATAATTCCAAACTTGAGGAGACTTTTGAGATTTTGGTTCCAATTATGAAATGGTGAGAAATTTCCTTTCTAGACAAGATGTTCGAATCTTTGGAAGAGTCTTGGATTTTGGCAATGATAAAATGAATACAAGCTGAGGTTGTTCTTGGAATCTTTTATCTAAAAATTGAAGAGCAATCTGTCCCTAAAGTCGTAAAGTGTTTCCAGACATTTTTGACGATCCTTTGGACTAACAGGTATGGGTTTTGGTTTTTGAATTTTAATCTTTCATGAATTCATTGGATAAAAACCATGTTTAGACTCTTGTCAAGGCTGAAAATGACTCTAGACTGGAAAGATGTTTGAATTCTAGTTCCAAAATAATGGATGGGAATTATATTCAGCTTTTTGTTTCTAGATTTTGGTGGAGGTTCTGTTACAGAAGGTAGAAGCTCTAAAAGGAAGAAGCACCATAGAATGACTCAAATGTGCCATAGAATAGTTGGGATGTGCAGTAGAACAAGGCGAATGTGCCACAGAAAGGTTTGGGTGCACCATAAAATGGTTGGGATGCACCACAGAAATAGGTGAATGCACCACAAAATAGCTCAAATGCACTGGAAAATATGGTGGAAGCACTGTAACAGAGAGTGAATGTGCTGAAAAAATTGGTGAAAGTACCACAAAAAGCAATGGAAGCACTGAACTAGGGGGATGCAATAGTTTGTTTCTAGTTTACTCAGTTTTTCTAGTTTTTGGCGAAATGATAATTTGTTCCAGATGATGTATTATGAATCACAATTTTTGTAGTTTTCCAATGTGTAAGGTTTTGTTTGAGGTTTGTTTTGAAAACACTTTGAAAAGCATAATCAAGCACACTATACATTCCCTGAGGCTGTGATGGACTATATTCTCTTGGATCCCATGCAGGTTTTACCCCAACCACACTTATCTTTAGAGGATGAATTTAGAAGCTTGGCCACACAGGCTCCCCCTTACATTGCACTCTCTTATCAGGTCAACCAAGCTTCCAGCCTCCATGAAAATCCCATGGTAGATTGATCATCTCTACTAAAGACTACGAGAATGTGGATGCCTTCACAATGACCATTGTTGTACTAAGAGAATAGATAAAGGATTTGGCCAATTCTACAACAAGGGTTCTAGTAAGGACTTTTCATTCGTAGGGGTTGATCCATCAAGGTGAGAGACCATTTCTTCCCTTCTCATTGGAACCAACCGTGTGATATTGGATTTTGCTCTAATATCCACATTTATATCCTGGCTGGAAATACTCTTGGCTTTAGAGTGTTATCGGTTGAGTCATTCCCTTGGGTGAGTACCTTTTCCCCAAGGCAAGCCCTCTAGGATAAAAAAATGTGAGAGAGTATACCCACAGTTCGATCCTCTTTATTCTACATGAATAAAGAGAGAACCCTCGCCATATACCCTACTCACACTCATAGATAAACAAACAACAAGTCTGGCTTTTTGGTCACCCAATTAACAGGAGAGAATATGCCTACCATTCAAAAACATACTACAAATGAATAAAAAGGAATGGGTTTGGATTTTTGATCACCCAGTTAAGGGGAGAGCATATGCCTACCATTCCAAATAGATAGAAAAAATGGTGTTCTTTCCTTTGTTAATTAATCTATGTTCCTAATTTAAGCGAAAAGGAAAGACATAAAATCCAGACCCTACATCAAATTCATCAGTAGTTTATCATAGATTTTCTTTGAAAAGCATTATGGAGTTTTAGCAAGGTCTTTGATAGTGTTTTATGCAACCTACAAAACAAAAAAACCAACATTAGTTTTCATTCTCAGGAAAATTATAGAAACAATTGAAAGCACCATAATAGAAAGCAAAACCGCCAAAAAGATAGAAGCTCCACATAATTGATTGAAAACGCCACAGAAAAGGAATAAAGCGCTATAGAAACTCCCTGAAGCACCAAAGAATGGCTTGGATGCACCAGAGAAATTCTTTGAAGCACCAGAATAGTTGGTGTAAGCACTAGAAATTCTTTTGTAAGCACTAGAGAATTATGTGGTTGCGCCAGAAAACTACTTGTTCGAACTTGTAAAATGAACTTTCAAGAAAACATAAAAATAATAGGGGCTAGGCCCCACGGTGGGTGCCAATTTATGTGTGTTAGAAAAATATGTGTGAATTACATCAAAACTAATACACTTAGATGGGAAGTATTACAGTAAAGAAATCTATCTAAATCAAACATAGTTTGATAACACAATTCTTTAAAAACTTCTCATCTTCCTCTAATCACAAATGTCTTGGTAATTTATGCTCTCAGATCTTATTCCTATACAAATCACTAAGATTTCATCTAAGAAATGAGTAGCCTATCTATTTATAATGTAGAATCCTAATTCTACATCTTCATGATTAAATGATTGTTGGATGAAATGATAAAAATGACATGGTGAAATGGACTGTTGTATGCAAATGGTATGATGCAAAACATAATTAAACTAATGAAAGTGAAGTGGACATGATTCTAGTACTAAATTAAAATAGGAAATATCTAAAGGAGCCATGATTCAAAGAAAATTGACTAACTATTCTAAATGCTAAACTAAGCTCTCAAAACATGGATGAATTCCTACAGAGTAATATTATGCAAATGCTCCTTGTTGAAAAGTTGTAAATGGGCCTCAATTTATATATTTTTCCAAGGCATTGGGTGATTTGGTAGCCATGAACAATTGAGATTTGATCTGGAGAAATCGACGGTGAAGAATGAAAAGGGTGGAGAAAACAAGGCAATGGTTCCCTTTAGTAAAACCATATTTCCAAGTGTAAGAAGGAACCATTTGAATGAAGAAGCCACGTTTCTTCAAGATGGTTAAGTTTTTTGAGAACAAATATTCATTTTTAGAAAATAAAGATAATTATTTTCATGTGACACATGGTGAGTTGGAGGGTGAGGTGGATGGTAGTTAGAGAAATATGTAGAAATGTGACAAATTTGAATTTCAAATTTCAACTTTAATGAAAGGGAATCAGTTAAAATAAAACAAATTATTTAGATTTGTTTATTTTAATTAAATCATGAAGAGAGTGAATTAGAATAGAGGAATTAAGAGAATAGGAACTATGTAAATAAATTTGCAATTTATTTAAATAGTAGAAGAATAAAGATTTCATTAATTAAATAATTGATATTTAATTAATATTTTCCAGACAAATTTTAAGTGTATACAGATATCGTCTCCGCAATGCTCTTTCAGCAAAATAATGAAGGTTTGGAGTAGGCTATAGCTTTCTTTAGTTAGGTTTTACACGATTATGAAACTAGGTATTCATTTGTCAAAAAGCATGTGCTAGCTATAGTTAGAAGCCTAAAGAAATTTTGGCACATGTTGTCAAACAATAAAATACAGTTGATGGTTGCTCATTCAACTATTAAAGAATTTCTACTCAACAAAGATATTAATGACATGAGAGAAAACTTGATCATGAAGGTGATGGAATATGATATCGAAATAAATGTTACCAAGCTCGTTAGAGGCAAAGGTCTTTGTGAGAAGCTTGCTAGAAATTCAAAAAATGTTACAACAGTTGAACAACAAGTTGAAACAACCTTAATTAATGAAGACGAAGTTGCTGCTTCAACCATTTCAGCAAACTGGATACAACATATGATTCATTATATGCATACAAGTGACTATCCTAAATGTTTAGACAGGTCAAAACATAGATATTTCAAACTTCAGGAAATCCCCTATGCAATGATTGATGGTATCTTGTACAAAAAAGATTATAATGGTGTCTTTCTCGAGTGTGTTGAGCCATAAAAGATTCAGAAAGTTATGGAAGAATTTCATGATGGGACAACTAGAGGCCACTTTGCACTAAGAACAACCCTGAAGATAATGAGAGCTAGTTACTATTGCCCTAATTTGTTTAAGGATACCCACACCTAGGTAAGAAAGTGCAAAAAATGTGCAATGTTCGCCAGAAAGCATAAGCTTGCAGCCTTTCTGCTTCATCTGATTCAAGTAGAGCAGCCTTTCAGCAAATGGGGATTGGATTTCATAGGTCTAATCAATCCACCCTCGAGTGTTGGGCACAAATGGATTTTAACTACCATAGACTACTTTACGAATTGGACTAAAGCAGTTGCCTTTAAAGATGCAAATGAAACATCTATTTTAAACTTTTATCAGGATTTGGTTTCCATATTTAGTACACAAGATTCAATAATCTCTGATAACACTTTTGCATTTATAGGATTAAGAGTTTCAGATTGGTCAGTGAAGAACAATATTTATCTAAACACTTCTTCAAACTATTAGTTGTAGGGTAATGGACAGGTAGAGTCTACAAACAAGAATTTGATAAAGATCATTAAAAAAATAGTTCAAGACAATCAAAGGACTTGGCATGAGAAGCTAAATCTAGCCCTTTGGGCTGATAGAGTTACACCAAAACAATCAACAAGTTTTCCACCTTATGTTTTGGTTTATGGCAAAGAGGCGAAATTGCCTATTTCCATAGAGTTGCGAACTTTGGAATACATAAAAGAGCTTGAATTGCTTGAGGAGTAGCCAATGCAAATCATGCTTTCTCAATTAATGGAGTTGGAAGAAACTAGAAAAGAAGCTTTCAGGAAGCTTGAAATCCACCATGCACAAATGAAGAAGACCTTTGATAGAAAAGCAGTAGCAAGAATTTTTAGCAAAGGTGATTTAGTGTTCAAGTGGGATGAGCTCAAAAGTAGGCCTGGTAAACATACAAAGTTTGATGCCATGTGGGATGACCCATATATCTTAATAGAATGCAAACAGAATAATGCATTCCAGCTCTCAATGTTGGATGTAGAGGTGTTTCCAATCCCTGTCAATGGGACTCACCTCAAGCAGTGCTATTAAAGAACAAAGTTTGCAGATGTACATAGTAGAGTAGTTTCAATTTCAATTTTTCTTTCAATAAAGTGCTCCATGTCAGGTTTCATTTAAGTACTATTTTCTTTCAATAAGTGCAAATATTACACCTACTTTCTAACTCCATCTTAAACAGAGTTGTGGTTAAGTTCTTTCAATTTTGTTTGTTGTTGCTGCTTGTTTGCAAGTAGCTAAGTTACAAAGGTTTTTGAGTCAAAAGACGACAAATAGACTCCATGCCTAATGGATAATCTACATAAATGGTCTATGGTGTTTAGCATGAAAACACTTCGCAGAGGTTGCCAAATTGTTACCTATATTTAGCTATAGCTCAAGACAACTAGAGCTAAATTGTATTCCTCATTAAAAGGTACAAAATTTCTGCTAAAGTATTCATTATATTCCAGAATCTCATTAGTTGTGAATTTCTAATGTGATTATGCAAATGTTTGTAATAAAAAAATCATTAAATTGCATAGTTATTGTTTTGTTATTCATATTGTAAAAACCAAAGTCCCACACAAGCCATGGGAGTAACTTAATTTTATTTTCATAATCAAATAATGAATACAAAGTAAAGTTGTAAACTACACAACTGAAGATAATGTAAACATGAAAAAAGGGAGTGATTCATCATTTCCTATAATGATGAATCATTTTATACTTTATGTCTTCAAGTTGTTGTGTCTGAGTGTCTCCAGGTTGTTTCAACTCCAAACTCCATGGTTTCCTACAAGAGTATTGAAAGGTAGTGTTAGAGCAATGATAAATCACATCTTTCCTCATGCCTATATTACCAACAGAAATGTAATCTGCATCCTATCAAGCATTCATCAGATGATTAAGTCATCAAAAATGTTCAAGGAGCACAGTGTTCAATGGAAGCTTTCAACTTCAATTATTTTGCTAATTTATTCATTTAGTGTGCAGGAATAGGTATAATTAGATCATTTCAACCAAAAAATATTGTTATGACTGGTGAGAAATGTGGCTCCCACAAGGGTTGAGCCCAACTCATAAAAAATGACATGGGACAATAGTACGGAATAAATATTATCATCACTCTCCATGAATGAAGTTCATAACTTAGCAGTCTTTAATTCAACATGATGAATATAGATTGAGCAAAGCATATTATTGCTCATCATTCAATGGGACAATCAAAGAAACATGTTAAGAGATCATTAATTGCATTTTTCATGGGTAAGTGCACAAATTTAAGTCCAAGAAACGTGGAAGTTTTTTCCTTAGCCAAAAAATTGAAATCAGTATTGCAAAAATTGGGATCCCGATTTTAATAAATGGGATCCCAATTTTTAAAAATCGGGATCCCATTTAGCTTCAAAATCTCAAGCCTAAATACAAAACGAGATCCCAATTTTTAAAAATTTGGATCCCATTTCTGAAAGGATCTTGAATCAACAGAGAAGGAATGGGATACCGATTACTACGAAACGAGATCCTAATTTATAAAAATCAGGATCCCGATTTATAAAAATTGGAATCTCATTTTGTAGAAATCAGGATCCCATTTTCTAATGCTATTTATTTTTTAAAAAATGAACATAGTTCATTTTGCAGTGGATGGGATCTCGAGTACAAGCGACAGCGACCTCCACAAACAGCTCCAGGTACCCACCCATGCCCCTTTTTTTTGCATTTTTCCATTTCTTATTCAAATTGTGAATAAAATAAGTGAATTTAACATGTTTTTTTTTAATTTATTTCACATTTTGAGTATTTTTTTTCCTGTTATATTAGAAATGAGTAATTGTAGAAATAGATCACAAAATGCAATGAAACCTAAAGATTTTTTAATAGAAATGAAAAAATGAACCTTGATTTGTGTTTTACAAACAAAATTTAGCTTTTGAATCCTAAATTGTTTGATTAAACAAAAAAAAATTGAATTTGAAAACCCTAATTGAAACGAAACAAAAAAAATTGCATTTAAAACCCTAGAAATTGAATTGAAAAAAAAATTGCATTTAGAAACCCTAATCAAGCTTTTTGAAACCGAATTCAAATCAAATGAAAAAAAATTGAATTTGAAAACCCTAGTTTGACCTGAAATGAAAAAATTGCATTAAAAACCCTAATTGCTTAGAAATTGAAACCCTAAATTGAATAGGAACAAATTTTTTTGTTAAAACCCTAAATTGAAATTGAACAAATCATTTTGATTTTGAAAACTAGGTAATTTCGAGCTCAAAAAAATTCATTTACATTGCTTAAATGTTTTAAATTTTATTTGCATTGTATGGAGAAAACAATATGTTAAACTTTAGTTTCAATGTTAAATTATAATTAGATTAGAAAACAATATGTTAAATAATAGTTAAAATTCATAAAGTTTATCAATGTTTGTTTGCAAATTTAGTTATCAAATTTGTAAATCCAAGAACATACAATCGATTCCAATTGGCACTAACTTGCAAGTATAAATTATTCGAAGGGCCACCCAAACTTCACCCTAAGTTTGCTAAAACCTAAACCCTGAACTGTAAAATCTAAACCCTCAACACTAAAGCATTTGCATTTTGTCTTAGGACCTTAAAATGAAATTTGGTTGCCTTAAAAAACCATCTGTTGTCACCATCTAGTAGAGATTTTTGTAATGTTTTCACTTATTTGAACACATAATATAAAACCTTTTGGTTTCTACAAGTTTATGAAGAGTGGATGATCACTCTCTATAACACTTAGGCATGATCAATAGGGATCTAAATCATTGGAAGAAAATTTTATTCTATTATATCCACAAGATAGGAGAGCACGAGTGAGAGTGCTATGGGTAAAGTTTCTTTCATTGGACGCACCTAAAATTATGTAGGTTCAATGTCAAGAATGGGTCTATTTGGTAGATTTATGAAAACTATTATGAATATCTAGAATACCATAAAAGTATAATTATAGCAATTCGAATTGGAAACACTTGGGTATATATCATATGAAATTTAAATAGTAAGGTGTCTATTATATAGGAGAGTTGATAATACATGGAAAGAGGTTTGTATGGGAATATATGTATTAAGAAACACATACCATGACCTCTATAGAATTTTTTAAGATGTGATCCTAGATAATAATCCACCCATCCTCAAGCATAATGGGTTTTTAGCAATTAAGGGAGATTCAACAACCATAAAATTACCTATATTTTGATACTATATAAATTTATGTGGAAGGATAGAAATGCATCAATACAGAGACCAAGATGGAACCATTTAACACCTAAGGTACACCTATTACATGGGAAAGGGAGGAGGTACATGATGATAGGTTGGAGGAACTAGGCTATTATTACAATAGAGAGAGGAGGAGGATTCATATTATGCTCCTATAAATAAGAGGTCGATTTAGAAGATTAAAAGAACTCTATTAACAAAGGAAATATTTCTATAGAGGGAGTGAGTGGGATTGTTGGAAATATACAAGGAGAGAGGTGAAGGTCCCATCACCTACATAGAGTCCTACATGAAATACACCAATCTAGGCACTTCCTAGAAGGATCAAGATCCATGTGAGTAGCCTCTTTTTATTTTTGTATCTTCTACATATGTATATTTATTCCTTTATTATGTGATTAAAATTATGTATGATATAACTTATTAAAAAGTGATTACAAGTATAATTATTAAAATATTTCATATTTATTTTGATATCCTCTAATGTAGGAGGAAATTTTTACTTGTTTTGATAGATGTATGTTATTTTTGTGATATGTATAGATTGATTCATTTTTAACATGATAATTTTTTTTTAGAGGGGTAAACACTTTTGACCCAGAGCTATGAACCAATGAGGTCACAGTATGACTAAATTTGGACCTCACTAGACATCTAGATCCCCTTAATCCATCATATCACCCTAAATTGTAAATTGATTTCTTAAGGGGTCCCAATATGACATTTATTAAGGGGATCAAAGAAGTTCTTAAAATTTGGTGAATTTTCCCAAGGCAACCAAATTTAACAATAATAAAATCATGCAAAATTATAATATGAATGAGATTGCATGATCTAGGTTGGTCAGTTGAAACAAGAGTAGATCTCAATCAACTATTCCACAAGAAAATGTTCTTCACTAACTTGCAAGTTCATTATATTCCAAGGAGCACCAAACTTCACCCTAAGTTCTATAAACCCTAAACCCTAAACTCTAAAATATAAACCCTAAACACTAAACCATTCATTTTTTCCTACCTAACCTTAAAGTAAAATTTGGTTTACTTAGGAAAGTCCACCAAATTTCATTCCCTTATGCCATGAAATTTTTTCATAGGATCTTACTACATAGTTCCCCTTAAGTTATCCTATTACCCTAAACCCTAAACTCTAAACTCTAAACCCTAATCCCTAAATCCATCATTTTTTCTTAGGCTCTTAATGAAATTTGCTTGCCTTAGGCAACTCCACCAAATTTCATTCCATTATGCCATGTAATTTTGTCATAGGATCTTACTACATGTAGATCCGCTTAAGCTATCCTATTACCCTAAACCCTAAACTCTAAAGTCTAAACCCTAAACCCTAAACCCATCATTTTTTCTTTAAAGGATCTTAATGAAATTTGGTTTCCTTGGGCAACTTCACCAAATTTTATTCACTTGAGCCATGTCATTTTCTCCTAGGACCTCACTAGACGTAGATCCCCTTAAGCTATCCTATCACCCTAAATCATAATTCGATTTCTTAAGGGGTCCCAATATGACATTTTTGAAGGGGGTCAAAGAAGTTCTTAAAATTTGGTGTTCAAAGTTGCCCAAGGCAGCCAAATTTAACAATAATAAGATCATGCAAGATTATATAATATTAATAGTAAATTGTATTTTCATTCAAGTAACATGTGCCTTAGACATAAATGAGGCTTACATATTTTATCATTTGTATTCAATTATTTAAGGCCATTTATATTGAACATTTGTTTTAAAGGCATTTCCTAAACATGTATCTTATATCTTGAAATTACAAATCTAATGCAGGTTCACTCATATCTTAAAGATCACCTGGATCCATTTAATAATATTTGAAATCCACCTCCATTCCATCCATCTCCACCACCTTCACTTCCACCTCCACCCAATCCACCTCGTAACCCCCCACCTCCACCACCTGAAATCGATGAACATGCTCATTTGCAAGCACAAATCAATGCCAATGTTAGAACCATCCAAGATCAAATCAGCATTATTCAAAATGAAGAATGTGTCACACCTCCTGTGAGGATGTTTTCATCTAGGATGAAAACCCTTGTTGATGTTGTTAGGGCTATGGATGGGATCTTAGATGAGCATCAACAATGGCTAGAGGAGAGGAGAACTTTCGATTCTGAAAAGGAAAACACAAAGAAATGAAGAGATGCAGTAGAGAGCCACAATAGTTTCTAAATTAAGACAATGATCTTAAATATTTATGAATTTATGAATTTGGTGAACAATGGATATTTTGTGTGATGAATTTATAAATTTGGTTGGATGGATATTTTTAGTGACATGAATTTATGATTTTGGTTCTAGATGGATATTTTCAGTGACATGGATTTATGAATTTGGTGGAATTTATGAACTTATAATGAACAATATATAATAGTACATATTTTATGACTATCTACTAGATCATGATTTCTCCTGTTGAAAAATTGTAATATATATGTGTGTGTTTGTGTGTTAGACATAAAATGGGCTTTTGTGAATGTTTCAAGTTTATTGTTTAGTATGCATGTGCATGTATTAAAAATCTGCATATAGTTCTTAAAGTTTTAAACTTGTATGTATGTACATAGTTTAGTTTAATGATCTATACGCATGCAAATTATGCATCATATTTTTTTTATTTTGAATGTATGTACATGTTAAAGTTTTAATTTTGTATGGACATGCTCAAGTTCAATCAATGTATATATATGTGCATTTCAATTAAATATATGATCTTAATATATATGTTTCTCATCCCATTTCAATTAAATATATGATCTTACTATATGTATGCACATCCTATTTTGTATGATTTAATGCAGGTGCACATTTATATCTCATATCATGGATGATTTTAACATTGATGATATCATCAATCCACCACCTCCCCCTCCACCATCTCCCTCCACATCCCCCTCCATCTCCACCTCCACCTCCCCCTCCACCTGATATACCACATCCAACACCTATCACATCTGATGAGGCTCGCTTGTGAGCATGTATAAATGATCAAGTTGCATCCTTACAAAATCAAATCAATGCTATGCAGAGTCAAGCATTGATTCCACCACATGTGAGATGTTTGCATCTGCAATGTAAAATGTTGTTGATGCCATCAGGATGATCAATTTTGATCTTGATAGGCATCAATGAGAGAGAGAGAGAACAAATGAGACAATTTTATTCTGACGGTCTCTCTTACAAAAAAATATTAGACCTTAAAATAATCAAAGCCCATCTAGCCCCCTACTTTCTTGACCCCGTTACTCGACAACCCATTCGACCCAACAAATCTAGAATATCCATGAGGTGGTGCATACATCCATAGATGATTGCACATTTTTGGGATCGATGGTATATGGTTTTTGATAGTCTCCCACATGCTAATTGGGAGTGCCCATTGTATTTTTTGAGAAAATTGTATGTAGAGTTTGTTCTGGGGAAAAAGCCCAATTATTTTGAGTTTAGATCATTTCAGGGTGTTAGTGGTAGCATGCCACAACAGAGGTTAGGGGAAAGGGTTGATCCCCAATGCCCCATGCATGCGCTACCCCTTGTTGTTACTCTTGGTCCTCCCATTCTCGCACCTATACATCATCGAGCTCTGGTCTCAACATTAGGTTCCCTTAGTATACTCACTGGAGACCTTGATCAGCATGCTTCTGCGATAGCGGGTGGGGAGCATAGAGACGATGATGATGGAGTTTTTTATGGAGCTGGTCCGAGTACCACTCTAGGAGTGTCAAGGCTTGTCCCCCATATATGTACTAGTTGTCATCAAGTATGTTATGGACCTAATCAGGCCACACCTAGTTTAGGTGGACGAGGAGATTTTGGTGGTTCATCTAGTCGCATCAGTTCATTTGTAGAGTTTCTTATAGCATACCATCACCCTAAGGACACTGCAACACAGGTAAAAATATGCATCTATGTACGTTCATTTTATAATAATTTTGATGGATGTATATATCAAATAAAAGTTTGCAATACATTTTAACAATCAAATTGTTTGGTGTACAGATGACACTAACAATGGGAAAATCATCTATTCCATGAGTACATACATCAACACTGGTCATACGCAGCAACCCTTATGGGGTATTTTGATTTCAATTTTTAAAACTATATATGAAATCATAAATTTAACTTGAGTTTTAAATTTATAATTGAATCACATATATTTTTGAAATATTTATGTTGATTTAGGCGATTCAATTGACATCCAAGTCGATTCCTCCTAAGGGATTCTCAACTACTCCTCCACTATCGAGAATCATAGATTAGGGGTAGGTACATTCATATTGTAAATTTGTTTAAATTTTACATTAGTATAGTTACAATTTTATGAATTTTGAATTCCATAGATATATGAAATACATGCATGTACACTTGTAAATATTATAAGTGTTATGTGTCTATGTACACATATGTCTAGGTGGATACCACAATGAGAATGGGCATCGAGAAAACATTTGATGTTGCAACTACTCATGAGGCCACTAATTTCCAGGTTGTTTACATAACTTTCTACACAAAATGTGCAAACTTGAATATATATGTATATATATATTAACCTAATTCAATTGTACATGCTTTAATTTTGATCTTGTAGGACTTTATTAGTGCAAATTCCAACCCTGACCTAGACATAGTTACACCACTAGGAGGACATGCAGAGTAGGCTCCAAATCAAATGGTAATTTAAAATTTTTATTATATTTAAAGTCAAATTTCATAAATTACATATTTTGAATATAACTTAAATTTTAAATTTTAAATTGAATATATATACATAATATGATATTTGTTACATATTATTTTTCTTTTATAGCATGAGACACATATTGTAGTTGAGCATGTACAAATAGGTCCTGGAGAAGAGCCTGGTGCACAACCTCAGAATACGGTACAATTAAAATATGGTAAATTATAAATTAAATTGAATTTAAAAAAACTTAATTGTAGAATTGTACATCTAATTTCAAATTTCTTTGTCTTGTTTATGTAGATTGATTTAGAGAATTTAGAGGTTGCTTCAGGTGCACTAGAGCATCCAAACACAGATATGATGATAATTTAATTTTATGATGGATTATAAATTAAATTGTCATTAAATCATTTTTCATTGTCTTACATCTAATTTCATCTTTCTCTTGTACAAAGTGTTTCAGGTCATCCGCATAGTCTGCATGGTGTGAAGAGGTCTGTTGATTATAGAGATAGTACATGACCTAGAAACATGTGATTTTATGTGTTATATTTGTTTATTTCATGGACTATATTTCTGGTTTCTCATGTACTTTGTTGGACTTTATATTTCATGGTTCAAGTACTTAGTTGGAATTTAGTTCACGGGTTGTACTCTAGACTTTATTTCATGTGCTTAATATATTGGTTTCATGCTCTTAAAAATGTTACATAAATTATGGACTTTATTATTGTTTGAAATTTTAATTTACACATGTACATTTATGCATTTTATGTTCATAGTCAAGACATTAATATAGGACATTAATGTGAAATTTAGTGATGTCATACATGATATACATGATATGTACATTCAATAATTAGCAATAATTACTCAATGAGCTTACTCAATTCACGTCAATCAATAATTAGTCACTAAATCATAATTTATAAACAAAAGCAATCTGTTTATATACTAGAAAGGATAAAATTTTAATAAATAAACAATACCATAGAAGATTAGAGAATAAAAGCATTAATAAATTCTATAAATAATAACATCTAACACTAATTTATAAGTTTTCAAAACAAATAATGACATCCCATACTAATTTATAAGCTATCAAAACAAATAATGGCATCCAATACTAATTTATAAGCTATCAAAACAAATAATGGCGTCGAATACTAATCTATAAGCTGTCAAAACAAATAATGGCATTGAATACTAATCTATAAGCTATCAAAACAAATAATAGCATCCAACACTAATTATAGGTTGTCTTAAGGATTTGTAATACGAAATCTTAAGGGGATCAAAGAAGAGTATAATTAAGTATCAATATTAAGTGATATTAACAAGTATTATAAGTTTTATGGTGAGTCATCATAACACATCTTAAGGGGATGTCTGAAGGAGTCATAATACATCTTAAGGGGATGTCTTAAGGGGTCTTAAGGGGATGTCTTAAGGGGTCATAATAGAACATCTTAAGGGAATGTCTTAAGGGGTCATAATACAACGTCTAAAGGGGATGTCTTAAGGGGTCTTAAGGGGATGTCTTAAGGGGTCATAATAGAATGTTTTAAGGGGGTGTCTTAAGGGGTCATAATACAACATCTAAAGGGGATATCTTAAGGAGTCATGATAGAATTTCTTAAGGGGGTGTCTTTAGGGTTCATAATACAACATCTAAAGGGGATGTCTTAAGGGGTCTTAAGGGGATGTCTTAAGGGGTCATAATAGAATTTCTTAAGGGGATGTATTAAGGGGTCATAATACATCTTAAGGGGATGTCTAAAGGGGTCTTAAGGGGTCTTAAGGGGACTTAATGCTTAATGTATTAAGGGGTCATAATACGCTTAAGGATATAATTGATTTAACAATAATGTATGCATGATATTTAGTGATTATACAATTAGACATAAATTTTTTAAGTAGGAAGACATGCACATTTAACAAACAAAATATATAGAATATTGATTTGATACATAGAAGTACATAGAGTATGTTTAATTCTATAAGTATGTATGTACATATATGTCATCTCAAAACAATGTTTACAAAATTTGGATATGCCATCTCAAGAACATCTCAAACTCATGCCTAGAATGTAGTAGGTCTTCACACCACCTGATATCAAAAAGGTTCAAGCAATATCAATGAAATCATCAAAACATACATATTTTAATTTATATAAAACTATTTATATGTACACAACTCAAGTACCTGCATTTAAAAGTATTCCACACATGTTTGTAGGTTGAATCCAGGCATCCTCTCCTTTTTGTTTCAAAGTATGAGATCAATGCATTGATGGATTAAGGATACAAAAAATGACAATAAATAAATTTTAACTATTAATGTACAAGCAATATCAATATGTAATCAAAACATGTATTTAAATATAATTTAACTAATAATTACTTGTTTTTACCAAGTATTCCATGTTGTCTAGGTTGAATCTACATGGACTAGATCATTTTTGTGATTATGCCTTAAGGATGTATAAAAGGAAAATTTAAATCAATTTCAACTAATAACACACTTTACCAATGTCGAAACATGTATTTAATGTATTTAAAAGGACAAAATAAAACTAAAACTATATTTACCTGTATTTACTTATTCCATTGTAACATTTGCATCCTCTCTTTTTTGCAATGCATCTATGATTGCCTCATGCTCTTCCATAGAAATTGACCATAGCACTTTTGTTGAATTTCTTCCATGATACCACTCTAGTTTTATATTTGTTTCCACCACCAAATGTGAATAATGTATAATCATTTTATGTGTTTCATAGTCTTCAAATGTAGGTAGACCATTCTTTCTTCTCAGGTATTTTCATAGCCAAGTGGAAACAACCACCATCAATCCTATTGGAAAAAATGTTCAAAAACCATCATCAAATAAGTTCTCAAAATTTTGTTAAGGGGATCAAAGACTTGTTCTAAAAAATTGCTTAAGGGGATCAAAAAGTTGTTATCAGAATTTTCTTAAGGGGTATCTTAAGAGGATCACCATACCTATTGGATAATGAAAGCCATCATCATCTTCTCGAGGTGCTATTAACTTATGTTTAGTTTCAACACAATGAGCCAACCAATATTCTATTTGCTTTTCATTCCCCTCAGGTGCAATAACAACATACACATGTCCTGCCAACAAAATTTGATTCAATAACTTGTGCATATCCATATAAATAATTTAGCATTACAAAATAACTTAATAAAGTGAAATAAAATGAAATAAAATGAATTAAAATTACCTTCTTGTACAAGGTCTGAAACATGGTCATAATCTTCATATGCAAACACTTGATCATTTTCTTCAATAGTTCTTTCATATTGATCATGTGCTTTTGTAGGTGTCAAAAATCTTTGCTCCCACTATTCAACCCATTATGTATTTTCACATGCTTCCCAATCTCCTAAGATACAAAATTGGAAAAAAAACATGCAAGCTCCCTTGTCCAAATACTCCATGTGCCTGTTGCCGCATTCCTAAATGAATGCCATTTAGTAGATCCATTGATTGTCTCACAATCAACTCTAGGTACAATGTTCTCTTCTTCCACCAACCAAAAGAATCGATGAACTATAGAGTAATCACTCGAACCAGGTGTAGATAATCTTCTATTACACCAATCCACAATCTCACGTGCATCTTTAAATTTTACTAAATCCTAGAATTTTAATTGTTCTCTAGCAAGAATTCTTTTGACACACACACCAGCTCCATCATGTTCTCCTTTACCATGTCCAGCTTCAAAAAAACTCTAGATATGTTGGACATTAAGTTCCTTGTGAACCGTACTTAACCAATAGAACATTTGAGGGAATGTCTTCATCTGACCATATGAGGTGTTCTTTCATCTAGATTCCTCTTTCTCTTAAATTTCTATAAAATATACTGAAACAATATTGAACAAACTTTGACCAGTGTAACTAATTGTCACTCAAATAAAAATTATACTCCCTAAAAGATTTTCTACCATCCTCAGTACTATCATTTTCTTGTCTATAAACAATATGGATAAACATAGCTACTTGCACTGAATTATAATATTGAGATTGAATTTCCTCTTGCGGAGTGAGAGTATAATTCTCTGCAAAATCAACCACTAAAAGTATAGTACCAATTGGAAATGTGTTTCTACATGCATAACATTGACCATCAAGCCATCGAGCATGTTCAAAGTGCATGACATATTCTGGTACAATTTAATTCTTAAATTCACTCACGAATGCATGCACACTAACATTTTATGTAACTAAATCACAACGCTTTCCTATTTTTCCACCTTTTAAAGAATAGTGAACATTCTTAAACCTTTTAACATCTACTAATTTTTGTCCAAAATCATGAACAACAATTTCATGTAAACAAATTCTTAAAAATGAAAGATTTCCACAATTAATGCATTGTCTAGAAGTACAAGAACAATAAAATAATTTATCATTAGATTTTTCACAAAACAAACCTGAAATAAACTCTCTTATTGCTCCAGGTGGCATATCAATACCACACTCCTCTATAATCATGTTAGTATGCAAGGTACAATGTATATATTGAAAAACATCATAAAAATAACAAAATTGAACATGTATTTTACAACAACAAGATCTTTGTTACTTATTAATTTTTATATACCAAGGTTTACATTTTTCAAAAGACCTTTGAATTATTTTAATATTACCAGGTAACATTGAATCGCTACAAAAATTTCTATTAAATTCAGTTTCTGTTGTATCTAATAGGTGATTTGGGTGAGGATCGCAAACTTTGGACCCCACCCTTAATTGTAAAACATCTCTAGCATTAGATGAAACCCTAGTATTATCATGCCAATATTTTTCAATCAAAGATTTAATTTCAACATTCAATTTCATATCAGACCTCGGTAGTCATCCATTGAAACTCCAACATTGGTTGATAGGATCATTTTCTATACTTTCTCTACTTTTTTCTGCTCTTAGTAATTTCTTAGGATGTATTTTTAAAACTTCACTAATATTGCTTACCATTCTTTTATTCAAAGTTTTTTTATTAACTATAGCAGTTGTTATATCTCTTCTTGTTGCGTTTTTATCTTTAGATTGACTATTTTTCCCAATAGATTGAATGGCACTAGCTACAATAGACATAACATGTTTTAATGATTGATCTTTTCTTTTTGGTTTAACATAAAAGCCTAACCTTTTCATTACTTTCCTTATTTTTTGCATTCTCATCAATTGCATCATTAGTAGACATTGAAATGCAATTTTTTTTATGATAAAAGAATTTGGTGTATATTCTATTTGCATGTGTTCTTATTTTCCTCGAAGAAATTTGACCAAGAAGATTATCAAAAACACCACTTCCAATTTTTTTTAAAAGTATTTTCATTAAATTCAACATCACATTCTAGATTTTCATCTTCATTTTCATTTACATTTTCATCTTCATTTTCATCAACAAAACGATTTTCATTTTCATTTCCATCAAAAATACAGGTTTTGTTTTCATTTTCAAGAAAATGATCATTTTGATTTTCATTTGCAACAAAATATTTTTCTTTTTCATTTTCATCAAATTCTATAAAAGTTTCATCTCTCCAAATATCATCAATGTCAAGATCATTAAGTCCAGCATCTTTTAAAACTTCTACATACAAATTTACCATTTCACTAACATGTGGATTTGAAGACGTACCTGGATTTGTGGATATTGAAACATTCTCCATAGCATTCAAAGAGGGATTTGAAGACATAGTAGGACTTGTTTGTATAATCATATTCTTCTCCAAATTGACTCCTTGCAAATTAGCTTCATCTACAACCATGGTATCCTCAATGGTTTCATCTTCAATAGTTGTGGAATTGGATGCTCCACCATCATTCATTGATTTCATTCTCATTCTTATTTGTCTTTGTCTTTGTCTCTCCTTTTCTCTATTTGCTTCAACTTCTTGAGGAGTCAATGTATTCCTCTTCTTATTACGAGCTTTATCTCCCATGATTATAAAATTTTCAAGCACAAATGAATGTTAATAGTGAAAATTTTCAAAATATTCAATTTGAATTGGAAGTTGAATACCTATTAGGATAAAATTCTTGCTCTTGTGTTCCTCAGAACAAGTAGAAAACTAGCACGATTCCACTTTAAAAATTATTTCCTTTATGCCTCCTTTGAAAAATCCAATCCATATTGCAAGTTGAATACCTTTTGTTCCTCCAAACAAGCACAAAACTAACACAATTCCACTTCAAAAATGGTGTAGATGATGCCTCCTAAAGTTGAAAAAATCAATCAAAAATCAAGTTCACCACCTGTAAATATAATAGCTCATGAAAAATAGTTCAATTTTACTGCTCTCGGACATACATGTGAAGTTGCAGACTTCACAGTATTTTTTGGGAGTAAATTTAAATAAAAGAAATAGGATCTCATTTATAAAAACTAGGATCCCATTCTATAATCGGGATCCCATTCCCGGATATTTAATGTGGGGACCATTGGAAGGAAAACTGGATCCCATTTACAAAACGGGATCCTGTTTCCCTTCCAACAATCCAAATATTATAAATTAGGGAACGAGATCCCAATTATAAAATGGGATCCCGCTTTTAATAAACGAGATCCCATTTTATAAAGCACGATCCCATTTTTTAAAATTTGAATTTCTATTAGCTTTGTGGTCGGGTTTTTGCTTAGGATTTTGGTTCGGGAAAAGCATTGGAAATCCAAACCTAGGCCTTCAACCTGGTTTGACCTGCAAGTTGAAGGTCCTAACAATGTTAGAGAGAAATACCAACTTTGGACATATGGTTGATGACTTTTTTTGTAGAATTTTTTCACGAAATTAAAACCCATTTTAGATGAGACAATGTAGATTCTAAATATGTAAAAAAAATTACAATTGGATTTTTTTTCTATTTTTCAATTAATTTCTAATTAAATTGGTCCATTAACTTTAAATATCAGGGTTTTTTACTATTTTAATAACTTTTCATCAACATAAGATTTTGACAAACGGATTGCACAAGAACAAAATTCAGAAAATTATTTTCAATTTAAAATTTAAAATAAAAAAATGATAAGTTTAGGTCATCTTATGCATGTCGCACATGAGATTTTTCAAAACGACAAATCTTCCTAATAAAAATTTAACAAAAAAAAAACAATAAAAAATTACAAAAGAATATCAAGAAAAAGCTTCAGTGAGTCACAAATATTTTCCCAAATGGATTTAGAAAGATATGATAATTTAAGTCAAAATATGGATGTCATACGCATGCATGGTATGGTTAAAAAAAAGTGACTTTTAAACAGTGGTTTTTAAAAACGCCTATTGAAACTCAATTTGTAAAATTTGGGTATTGAAATAAATTATATTTTTGGAAACTAGACTCTGAGCACTACATTTTATGAATAGTGACTTTTTTAAAGATTCCATCTCTAAGTGCTTCAAATTTTAAGGTCAAATGTGTCAAATTCTGAAAATCAGGAAAAACACTTCCACTTTTTGACCAAAAAGTGGACTCAACTTGTTGCACACACCCCCATCCTTTGTTTCAGCTCTACCTTGCATTCACATTTGCATTTTAATGAGGTATTGAGCCCCTTTATACTAAAGGGAGAATAGTTCACTAGATCATCAAAACTGTTTCTTAGAACTTTAAAGCATATGCATAGTCTACAGAAGACAAAAAATGAACAAGTACAAAAGGGTGTGCTTTAGGTTTCTATAAGTGTCTTGATAGTTTTGACAGAGCAAATAAAAGGTGAGTCATTACTTTTCATTGACAAGTAACATTGATACAAGTTGAATACATGAGAGCTAAGGCAATGATTAAAGAGTATGGGATGAAATGCCACAATCACTCCAATAGGTTATAATGAGTAAGGTTCAAATCTTCAAGACAGCCACCTATTGTGGACACAATGGAATAATAAACCACACTGTAGCTATAGTCATTTAAAATAAATGCATATTCCTGAAGAATACAAAGTAGATTGCTAGTACAATTAATGAAGACAACCACAAAGGTATTTATATGCCAGGTATCAATAGAGTTGTCAATAACTAATGAATGCCATAACCAGTATAACATGATATTGATAGTCATTAAAGGAGCATTGACTAAGCAATAAGGAGACCAATTTCATTTAGTGCATTATAACAATGGTCAAATCATAAATAGATTTAAAGGTGTTAAAGAGAGATAGTACATTTAAAAGAAGAAATGTCAATACATAATCACAATGTGAAGGATAGAAATCATTAATACATGAGAAAAAAATGAAAAATTAGGGAGCAAGGTACTTTTGATGAAGAGGCGATCAAAATTGTTTTCTTTTGGTGTCACATACGGAAACAAAGGCAATACCCTCATGCTGACCTTCAAATTGTGGAATATAGAGGAAAAATCATGTATTTCACTCACAAAAAACATAAACATGCATTTTTTCCTAAAGATCATAAAAGAATGAATATGAGCTTAGTGATAGGGTTTCATGCTAAGATAAGATTAAAAATAAAGAGGTATATAAGTTACAGTCATGGCTGTAAATCAGACTTGAATATGTACAATTATGGCAGCTTCGATAAAAAAGTATAATAGAGGAGTAAAGCACAAAAGAATGTATTAGAAAGTGGTTTGGTCACGGATTGGAAGCCCTGGAGTTCCTTTCAATATAAATAAAAGCTTTCAAAAGTGGAAATCAATATCTAAAATTCTGGCAGATAATTCATTCCCAGCAAGGAATTTTCAAGGAAACCACCCAGATGTAGCTCAAGAGGTGAAAGAATCAACTATCAAAACCCTACCCAACAATATCATGGCGGTGCTCAGTCCTCACAATAAAGACCCCAAGAGAAAAATATAGAAAAATATTAGAAAATATAGTTCAAGTCGTTGCCTAAAATCTTGAAGAAAGCTTTCAACAAAGAAAAATGCCCTTCAATATCTTCAATGTTTTTAGCCAATGACTCACCATGGCAACCAAGGCATCAACAAAGCAATTCACAAATAAAAATACATCAGAAATAATGTAGGGCCACAACATATGTGCCTCTAAACATTTGTAAGATGGAGGAAAACTAAAAAATAATCTCAAATTTGTGCCTAAAGAAGCTTACCTGGCATTTTCCTAATAGAAATCTTCTGAAAATGCAACATGAAGTGAAGAAATGGTGAAGAGAACTCCAAACCCTACCAAGGCATCGCAACACAGCCGTTTTCTCTTTTTCTCCAAAACTCAAATGTAAAATGAAGTGATTTTAGGGTGGTTTGATGCTTTTACTTGCTGCCCTAAATTTTTTTTGAGTTTGATTTTTGACTTTCCTTTTAAAAAAAAAAAATCATTTCAATGTTATCACCGTGGTCTTCACTTGTAAAGTCACAGACCTAATGATTTTCATAAAAGCTCTTGACTTGAGAAATCAAGACTTTAGAGTTCACCTATTTCTTTTTGCATGGAGATAGACCAATAATGTAATTAAATATTAAGGTAGTGTTTAACTGATTACCTTATTATTTAACATATAGTGAACAAAGGTGAAACTAATTGATATTAAATATTAAAATAATCATTGAATGATTACCTTTTAATATTTAATTAAATGATTTCCTTTTCCAAAATCCAGGGAAAAGATATAAGTGAAAACTAATTTAAATTCAGAGTCATCTAGAAAAAACTAAATTCATGCAAAATATGGAGATTATTGACACTTTACCTCAATTTCACACCAGTTCATGAGATATTTTGATTATGCATGACATGAGTTGGAGTTTGTAGCACATGGGATTCAATTCACTTCAGTTGCAGGCCCGTTTTTTGAGGCTTTTTGCTTTTGCTCGTGAGAGGCATTTGAGGATATATTATCACTTTCAGATCACTTTTAGTGCCACCTCCATGCACATTCAAGCTAGTTTGAGTTACACTTCAGTGACATGCAGTATGAGGTAGAGTTTTTTGTTGTTTGAGCTTAGTTGACAGTATTAGAGGGCCTTTTCTTTAGGCATTTTTATCTGTTCTCATGAGAAGCATGATGCTTTTTTCTCACTTCCTGTTAGCTTGGAGCTCCACCTCTTGGATGCTTTAGGCATGCCTTTATTGTATATAAGGAAAATACTTAGTCTTTTTTCCTTGGTTCTTGTTTTCTGATTTTTCCTTCAGCAAAGAGACTTCATGTAACTTAGTTTTTATAGATTAATATATTTAGTAGGTTCTATAGGTTATCAAACATTGTTTTATTGCAAAGTTTCCTTCAAATGTTTCATCAAAGCAAGTGTTTCCCTTCTTAGTTTCTGATGCCTTTTGTTTTACAACGATTTTATGCAAGTTTAATGTGTTTTGTTTAGAAACCTTTAAATTTCTGTCTCACTTATTAACACATGTGCATAAAAGGTAGTTTGTTATAGGTTTTTAGTTGTTCTTGTGAAGTTTACTTTTCCTCTTAAATTGTGAAAACCCTATTTTTCCTTTGTGAGGGAAAGATTAAACAAAGCCTCTTAACAAATTATTTATGTGATTTAAGTGCCCAGATTAGGTTGTGTCAACACATTTTTGAGAATGTTAGTTGTGATTAGGTCTGCACATTAGTTTCCTTTTTGGTGAATCACCATAGTTTAGTTTTCCAGTTTTGCATCAGATTTAATCATTTCCCTTTTCCAAGCAAGTTTTTAGTCCATAATAAGATCATATAGGAAGCCAGCCTAGAATCTGGAGGTTCAATCTCATTACAGGTCACCCACAACTTGAGTTTGATCCCATGTTACATAGGATTGCAGAGCTTCTTAGCCTTGCATTCAAGTGCAAATCCTGTTGATAACAATGATCCAACAATTTTGCCACTAGAAACTTTTATTCAATAATACTCTATTGGGATAATTTGGACATACATAAATGATTACTAAAAGTAGGTAAAGAATGGAAGCTAGACAATCATGAAATGATATTTTTTTCACCATGTTAAATTTGTACCTCATGCTTTTCCTTTGTTTACAAATATCATACATTATAGCATTTAGTTAGAAATATGTCCTTTTGTTGAATTTATATTTTTGCACACCTTAAGATATTAAGTTCTTAAAAATAGTATGTATCACCCAAAAATGTAAAAATCATAGTGCATTCCTTCTAATTCCTCGATTCATTAATCTTGCCTCTAGTAATTTTTGTTATACATAGATATATTGGCATTCAACAAATTCACCGCCAACAACTCACCTTAGGAAAATTCACCGCCATGACAATTGACCGTGCCAAAAATTAATTGCATGAATTTTTGGTGGTTGATTTTCCCTAGTGGTGAATTGCTAGCCGTGGTGAATTTTCCTGCAGTGAATTGTTGATGGTGAATTTTCCATCGATGAATTGCTAGCGGTGAATTTTCCTAGAGTTAGATATATTCTATTGGGATAACTTGAGAAAATCTTGGGTGTCCTATGAGATATGCTATATTAGTCATAAACTGAAATATAAATTGATGTCTTCTTGAAAACTTAAAATCTCATGATTTATAAAAAATAAATGTTCATATAAAAATATGCATATCACAAATCTACTATACATTTGTGTTATTGTCAACTTGTGTTATTTTCATTTGTTGAACTAATCTAAATAGTTATATCAAGTTTATCCTTGCCATGTGTGAAGTGTTCTTTATTTCTTATTAGCATAAACAAGTTCTTAAATATACTTTTAGATTTGACATTCCTTTGTCAAACTATTTTTTTTAAACATTCACTTTCCTCCCACACTTATTTTTCTAAAAATTACAATTAAATTTTCAGATGTAATATTCCCCACATAAACATAATTTTCATTGCCAAACCTTATTTCACCACATGTTTCACTCTTATTACATTTTCTAAACAACTGAATTGAAAAATACACTAGATCCACCTAAATTAGACATGTAAACCCACCTATAGAAACCTATCAAATGACTGACATTGACCCCTCTCTCACTGACATATCTCTCTCTCTATATATATATATTTACCATTTGATAAACCTTTAAATACTTTTAAAAGGAGAACATGCATGAGGCTTAGTATAATTTAGACTACTAATTTTCTGGTAGCAGCACTGGGAAAACTTAACTGAAACCTTAGCTTCCGTGTTGGATACGGATATAAAAGCACAGACGAAATGGATATATAATCTATAAATACAAATGAGATACGCCTCTTTTCTCCATCCATTAATTTCCCATTTCACCGAAACGCTTTTATTTGAGTTTGTGAAAGAACACTGTAAATACCAAATATTTCGCTTCTAACGTATGTATCTCCAAGCAGCGGAGCACTCTAAATTATGCACGCTAAACCTCGTATATTTACTTCGTGCTTGCGCTATTCTGGACTATTATTTATATTCGACAACAGAATGCAATTAAAATTAATTTCTGCCTGTTATCTCCAAAAACGACGACCAGGCATAAAACAACTACGGGGAAAATAAAAACCTAAATTTGTGATTATTGTCGCATATATACAACTGATCATGGTATACAATGGATAAATGGATAAAGTTGTTTGAAGATAGCGATGCTTTGATCTTCTCTACAGTCACTCATATATCCAACCGATCCTTCAACTGGGTGTGTAATATAACACAAAACTGTATGCATTTGCAGCTTATGATCTGTTACCATATCAGTCTTCACATTTGAAGCTTGTTGGGAACAAAAGTTATGTTTTATAATGGATATAATGGTCATTTTCTATCCCATTTAGATATGCTTTCTAATTCAAGCTCTACTTAAAACCCATCGTATTCCAACTTGAAAGCAGTTTTGGTATGGCTGCATAATTTGGAGTGGTCCCAATTTGTGAGGCTCTGTAGCTTCATCACCTAAGGTGCAGTGGCCATGGGAGGTCAATTCCTTTTGCATGTATGGCCATTAACATGAAGTGGCCATCTTCCAGAATTGTCATAGAGCCAAACCTGAAACAATTAAAACATTAAGAAATGTTTGGAGGGGCATTGTAGGTGATTTTATTGTAGAGTAAGGATTTTTTTTTAAACCTGAAACAATTAAAACATTAAGAAATATTCGGAGGGGCATTGTAGGTGATTTTATTGTAGGGTAAGGATTTTTTTTTTAAGTGTTCATTTGTATATTTTTTATTTTGATGCTGAGGGGTAGCTATAGGTGTAAGCCACACCAATGAGGGCCAAAATATGGGATTGTCAGCCCCACTCTAATGCCCTTGCAAGGTCGTGATGACGTGTCCATATATTTTGTTATGTATATTTCAACATGATTTAAATTATTAGATATATTCTATAAATTTTGATAACTAATCGGAGGGTCTAAAGTGGGCAATTATGTTTTTGTATAATGTCAATATGTTGCTCTTGGACTTTGAAAGAGCATGTGAAAAGGTTGAGTGGGATTTATTTATTGCTATTATGGAAGCTTTTGGTTTTTTTGAAGTATTTATGCAATTGAGTTGTAAGATCCTTTTCAAAGATGTTTTCACTCAAATTAATATTAATGGGTCTATGGGTAATGTATTTTTTCTACAAATATCTATCTAGAAATCTTATTCTCAGATTCTTATTTTATTTGTTATTGTTATTGATGTCTTACATTTTATTTTGAGGATTGATTTACTTAGACCTCTAATTGAACGTATTTTTTTATCTTTAATAAGAATGAATTGTTCGGTACCTCATTGTCAAAAGCTATTCTCTTTTTATTGAAATATGTAAAAATAATTAAAATCAATTTTAACTTAAATTTAATTTGTTTTGTAAAGTTTACAACTAAAAAATATCTAATAATATATCAACTATTTTAAGTTGGGATCAGTAGTGAGAAGATTTAAGAAGATTATTAGATATCTTGGAATTCCATTCTCTTTGGACCTTTCTTTGAAAGAAATAGGGGGTGAATATTCAAGAAAATTGAAAACAAGAATGCTAATTGGTAGGCTTATCTTCTTTCATTGGCAAGTAGAGTGCAAGTTTTTCAAAAAAGTCTAGTTTCTTCAAACATTTATTATTTATTTTCTTAGCTATTTAGTATTTATCAAATCTAAAAGATAAAAAAAACTCTTAGGCAATTTTTGTTGTCTAATAGAAAAGATAGTAAGAAGAGGAATGTTGTCAATTGGTATTGGTACTATTTACCCAACCAATTGAAGGGTATTGCATTCAAAGACCTTAAACTACAAGATATTTCTCTTGTTGTGAAATGAATTTTGAAACATTTTGAGAGTTATTGAACCATGAAATATTTTAGTCAAAAATAATATTGCTCTCTAGGCCAAGAAAAGGAAAGAGTTAGGCTTCTCTAAATCCACATGGTTTTTTGTTAGGAAATGTGTTTGTTAAGCCATTTGGGTCAAAAGAATTTAGTGTTATTTTGAATGTTTGGGAAATTGTTAAACACATTTTTAAGAATAAGTAGGATTTTCCTAGATTTGAAATAATTTTCATTGCTCATAAGTAGACCTATCTAATAGAATCTAGAGTGGAAAAGAATATGCCTCTTATTCTTAGTCAAGGTTCTTTGACAAACTAGTGGGTCTATAAGGGAATAAAAATATTTAAGATATTTTTATCAAAAGTAAGGTTAAGGATTGAGATATTTTATGCATGTTGAACTTAATGTTTCTAATAATTAAAAGAGATCATACTTTATTCTAAAAAATATTTCTATGGGGTTAATTTTCCTATTTCTTTGAAGCTAAACACTAAAATTTTAAGATCTTGTAATGCCCCAAGCCACACACCTAGGACAAAACTAACTGAATAGTTTTTTTTAAATGACAACAAGAATAACTAAGATATGACAACATGTAACATTTTATAACCAAGTGCACACAAGTGTCATGCAAAACATAATGACACAAGGACAACTACAAGAAAAATGATCTCACCATTTCTACAAGAAATAAACCACCAATAGAAGACTTAACAAAAATGGGATGAAGCCACCATGATGAACCTATGAGAGGGAAAACAACACCCATATGACTATTAGGTACTAGCCCATGATCTTGTTCTCTTCCAAAAAAAAAAAAGGAATCATCCACCTTAAATCCACACTAGGAAACTCTTACAAACCAAATGAACACCATGAAAGCCAACATAGATTGTGGAATGAAAAGGAGTTAACACCCCTTGGATACACAACTTGACCATCATTTTCCACAACAAGGAGTAGGACAAGTATAACAACCACCTCCAATATACTCAAAAAGAACTTAAAAGCACCTAAACATAAGAAAAATCCATCATAATAGGTTGCCTTATTTGTAAGTACAATCCCTTCACTGACTAGGATGATGAAAAATCACTTCCAAGCAATGCCACACTTCCCAATTCAAAAAGGTGTCATAAATATTAAGGTATGCTAATATTTGATGAAGTGAAAACATAGGAAAACTCACTAGCTTGAGGGGAATAATTTTTGCATACAATTTTTCTTCAAGAAATAGTCAAAAGACTAAACAAATTATACAATGATAAAAAATAGAGAACTAGAGGATATAATCACCTAGACGAAACAATAAAACCCAAGGACACTAGCATGAGTACACAAGTATCCTAATTTGGTGTATTTATCTAGGTATAGTGATGTACTTATGATTTGACAATAGAGACCTAAGGATATATTCTAGTCTTGGTTCTAGTAGTAGTGTTCTAACCAATGAGCAAACCTAAGCCTAGTTTTGGTCCCCACTGGACAAGCTCAATACTCAAGAACCATTAGGAAGGAACCACAATTAAAAAATACTTATAAACAACAAAAATGATCAAGGAACCAAAGGGGTCTTAGACACTTTATTATACAAGACACATTAACCCAAGAAGCAGAGGACTCTTAAGGGTTGGGGAGACCATAATAGTCTCCTACATGATACAAACATAGAATGGGGTGAAGTTGAAGGCATCCCATAACTCCCATCCATGCCAACAACATAGGGAGAACTCCACATAGCTCCTCAATGAGGTATGTCCTCACAACCAAATATGCAAGAACACAAAAGAAAACTAGAAATTCTATTATGAATTGCATTTTTCTAACTTAGAATTCATTTTTAAATCTAAATTTAAGTGTTCTCTAAATTAATTTTATCGAACATTGTAATAAATTTTAAAATCATATGAGAAAAAAAATGTTTGACTCCAATGTCAAACACATAAAAGCATCCATATTATTAATTCCACTTATGTGGTCAGTTTACAATCCATCCAAAAAGAAGGTTTCATTACAATAGATTGCAATTAAAAAATAGAAATAAAGGTCCTAAATTATATGTATACATCATAATATAAAAATGAAAGCAAAAGACAAGGAGATAATCTCTACTTGCATACTATCCAAAGCTCCTCCAAAGGTAAAACCTCCAAGAAATATAATCCCCAATAGTGGTATCCATGACACCCAACCATGTGGTACTCTTAGGACCACCCTATCATGCTAGGAGATAGTGACTTAGGTACAAACACATCACTCATGCAAAATAAGAGTGTATCTTACAACACATGTGAATCAAATAAACAATGTCAAATATACATGGCATCAAATGATATAGATCATCATAGAACACTCATGATAGAAACATGGTTACATCACATGAATTAAAGGTCAATGTAATGATCATAAAATAACACAAAATGCATGTTCAAGGGAATAACATCACGAATAGTAAGCACAAGGGATAATCCACGTCATAAAATATATCACAATCATAGACACATGCAACCATGGTCTCATATAGCACAAATATACACTCATGGTTTCATATAATATGGGTATAAACATGTGCAAGGAAGTATCTTCCAATCATAACATGGTTAGAGATGGGTGTCTCATTGAAATCCAAGTCCAACATTATCAAGAATGAGGAACCCATATGGTATAGGGAAGGAGTGTCATCACAAAGATCGAAGGGATGAAGAGGAGTCAAGCATGAATTAACTCACCAACATGAGAAACTCAACTAGCAACCCTAATTCTCCTTGAGTGAGCATTCCTTCTATGCTCATATCGAGCCTATACTAATGCTCTAGCTATGACATAAGAATCATTATCTTAGTTATTTTTTAATTACCTAATGTCAATAGTTGTCACTTATGAAGGAATTTTTTTTCTCATCATACCTTTAGGCCTCTGTGTTCCCTCTAAATATCCAGCCACACCCTACACCTCAAATCCTAGGCTCATCACACCAATTCACTATTTGGGAATGACATAGATTTCAATGTAAAAATATTTGAAAATATAATAAACATACTATCAAAAGGTTCTAAGTCAAAAATAAATAAGGAGACTTCTTTTCCTGCATTAGCATTTATCATAAATAACTCCTACTTTCAGATTTTCTAAAAATTAGTTGCATTAACAAACAAAAAAAATTCTCAAAATCCATTGATGAATGCTTTGATTGCAAAAACACACAAAACCCCACTTTTCACATAAAATTCACATTTTAATATTTATGGAAAATTTTGTCATAGTAAGGCCACAAAATGGATTTTCAAAAAAATTTAAGCATAATTTAAAGTCAAATTAAATGAATGAAATTCAACCTACAATCTAAGACATATGTAACCACTAAGATGGTAATAAAAATTTCATAATTGAAAGTATTCAAAGGAATGGATAGGGAAGGAGAATCACATCTTGTTTGAGGCTCATGAATACAACATTTTCCTTTCCAATTCCTCCAAATGAAGAGGCAAATAAAAATTACAATGCACACACATCTTCAATTTTCTCTAGCAATCCAATCCCCAAATCATCAAATTCATTCCCAAGCATTTCTAACCAATTTCCATTTTTGAGGGAGAGAGAGGGTTTTGAGAGAAAAAATGCCAAATGAGAGAATCCAAAAGAAAAGACAAGTCTTTCTCCTTTAATTTTTTTCACTTCTAATTTTATTTTCAATTTTTCAATTTTCCTTATTTTCTCTTTTATTCTTATGTTATTTTCTATTTTTCCGATCCCATTTTTTCATCAAAATAGAACTTGTCAATTTAAAAATGCCTAAAACATTTTTTTTCAAAGGAAAATAGTACAACATAATTTAATATTTTTTCCAAATAATTAAAATATTTTAATAAAATTTCCTAAGCTAAAGGAATAATTTCAAATAGCAATTTAACTAGTTGCATTGATTTAAATATCATTCTAGTGCAATAGTAAATTTTTATTTTCCCTTTCATTTCTTTTCATATTTATTAATTTTCATTGCATCGGGAACTATTCACATGCAAGATAAATACATCTTTAAAATAAAATTGCATGCAATCATGATTTAGACAATCACATTAAAAGATTCATTTACAGGTTTTCGATAGCACATAGATACCTAAATCACCACTTATTCAAATCCAAAAGTATGAGGGAAAATAAGGCTCATCTTGCACTCAATCGAGTACAATAATGACTACTAAACACACAAGATATCAGGTGGAGACATAATGCTATACATGTACCCACTCAATACACATGTCAAGTGTACCTACTCAATATATAATAGTTGAAGAACATGAAATCATCTAATAAGGTTCAAATTCATAAAAACCATATAATCAAAATACATATATTGATATCCATGAAATGAATCACTATGATAGTTCATATATACAACCCATAACATATACATCTCAAGAGGTTTAATAATAATTAAATACATGAATCCCTTGCAATAACTTGGTATAATTCCATACACACTTCACAAATCATAACAAAAACCAAAAACTGACATGTTGAGGAACCTCATCTCAAAACAAACCGGTGGTCTATATACACCATACAAAGAAAGAGAATAAGCCACAACCAAAGCTAATAAATAAATATTGAACCTAAAACACTAAAAAATACCCAAGCAATAAGCACAACAACGACCTATTCATACCTTGATACATAGTTAGAAAATAATGTCAATATCAAGATATCTCAAGGCCACAAATGGAAGGTACAATCAGATAAATATAAATGGGACAATGGTTATACTTTTGATAAAATATCTTTCAAGAATATTTACATCTTAATTGTTAATACTAAGGAAATAATTTACAAAGATTAATTAATGTTATTTGGTGTCTTGATTGGTTTAAAGATAATTGGTCTTGTGGAGTAAGAAATAGTTGTTCTTATATTGTTGAGCCTTAAAAATCCTATTTTAGTTGGTTGTATATTGTTAAAAATATTATTTTCAATGTTGAGTTGACCTCCTTGGGCATTCCTATAAGAACAAGTTGTTTTTGTAGTAAAGTTTCAAAACTATTACTTGCATTTTTATTTGAATATTTTTATGCCTACCAATTATGTTTTCCAGTTTTAGGGAAGTGTTCAGGATATGATATCAAATGTGGTTTTACATGGCATGAAATTATTTTTTATTATGTTAATGTTCTTTTCTAAAGAGATTAATAGGTTCTAGTTGGTTTTGTTGGTGTAATTAATTATTTAATTACACTTGCATAAGTTTACTTAGGTAATATTTTAATTCCTAGGTTATAATTGTCATCCTTATCTTGTTGCTCAAGATAAGATTAGGGTTATGCATGCTTGCTTTTATAAAGCAAATCATCTCATGTAATTTATGAATTCCTTAATAATATTATTTGCAAATCTTCATGCAAAGCTCTTGCTTTTTCTATTTTTCTCTTTTGTTTAAGGATTTTTTGGTTTGCATGTTTGATCTTGATTTCTAACATGGTATCAGAGCCTTGATATGCAACCCCTTCTCAAATTTTGGTGAAAATTAGTGCAGAGTTCGTTCAGGGTTCCTCGAGGGTTTCATGCCTTGAGCTCATCGATGTACCATTTTGGATCAAATCAGACATCTTCATTGGATTTAGAGCACTAGAAAAGGTCAAGATTGGCTTTTATTTTTCTAATTTTGGTCATCATTTTCCAGATCTGTGAGGGTTTCAGGCTCAATGATTTTTTGAAAGCTCTTGAGGTAGCCAATTTTTTGAAGCATTTTGGGCACAAACAAAGGTCACCATTGTGTTCGTAGTGGCCAAAACCCTAAGAACGCCTTTTTTGTTTTGTCGATTTCAAAGAAAGTTGATTCTAAGGGGAAACAAATTTTCTAGGGAAGCTGTACAGCCTCCCCAGCTCGCTTCCCGATGCATAAGAATCAAATTATTATTTAAAAAAAAAAGTGGTTGGAAACCATGCCTCTAGTTCAAAAAGTGAGCACCGCCGAGTGGCCACCAGAGGTCCACCCAACCTGATGGTGCCACCCGACAAGACCACTAGCCATCCCAGCCCCCACGATCTCCTTTAGCAGTGCTGACAGTCATGTGGAGGACCGTGCACCAAGCGCCCAGCTCCTGAGTGCCCCGCTAGTCACCACTAGTCACATGGGGAACTGGGCGCTATGCGCCAAATCCCTAGCCTACCTCCCAGCACCAGCCCTGGTCACATCAGTGACCAGGGGCTCCACCCCAGCCCTTGGTCATGAACAGGACTAGGGGCCTTTTTTTTTAAGCCCCTTGGGCTACTTGCAGGCCTTATTGGCCTTCCTGGAGCAACTTTCACTAAATTGAGCATAACTTTTGCGTATGCTATCATTTTTTTGCAAACAAGATATCGTTGGAAAGATGATTCTGACACCAATCCAGTGGTGGAGGTAATTTTTTCAGATTTTTTTCAGATTTTTTTTTCAGGTCCTTGAACTCAGATGTTTTTTTCACTTTAGAGGGCATATATTTTGACTCACTTATCCTTTTTTCGCCATTCTTGCAATGTTAGAAAGATGGTTTAGTCCTCTACACAGATATGAGGTCCATTTTATGCAGGGAGGAAATTGTGATCTTTGGTTTGTGCATACACTCATTCTTATTTTCTTGCACTAGGTTACTTTTTTCTCTCTTGTTTATGCAAGTTTTGCATTCTCTCCTTTTGCAATCATTGGGTATTGTAATAAATGAACTGATATAAAGTTCCATCAGGGGGGCTTCTTACATAATAATCTAATTAGAGTGTAGTTTCACTTTGATCTCCATCTTGATTTTGATGACAACTCGCATGGGTTGTATCTAGTTTTTATATTTTCTTTTGGCCATATCTTGCTTGTTGCTTGACACATATCAGATTCACATTGGTTCACACTTCAGATTGAGAGCCTATAGTTATTGATTTGCATTGAGTCAAATCTCAGTTTGAGGGCCATTAAATTTACTGTTAATGTTCCAGAGTCTTTATGGCACTTGTTCCCATGGAGGAGTTTTAGTCATAGTTTGGCATCGGCATCGAGATACACATCTTCCATATTCTGTCATCATATCATTCCCTCTTATGGGGGCATCATTTTATCTACTGTTGCTTCACAGATTCCAGGGTTGTTCCATTTTGTGATTTTTCCAGTGTTCTATGGCATCGGGTTTGTTGTTGCATTATTATGATTCCGCCTAAGTCCTTCAGTGACTCTCATTTGGTTTCTTCTAGAAAAAAGTATCTTTCCTTTCTTGTCATATTTTGGTTCCAGTGTTACTCCATAGTGTTCTTCTAGTGCTTCTTTGTAGTAGGTCATCTCATTGTAGGGGGGTTTGTCCCACCAGGTTTTCTCCTCTTTCTCATTCATTGTATTTGTACATGGGTACCTAATCATGCCTTTGTTTTCGGGACCCATCCTTTGCATCTTTTCATCATTTGCATAATAATTTACTTCTCCCTAAGTTGCACTTATGGGGGGGGTGTTGGTGTAATTATTTATTTAATTACACTTGCATAAGTTTACTTAGGTAATATTTTAATTCCTAGGTTATAGTTGTCATCCTTATCTTGTTGAGCTATCTTGTTGCTCAAGATAAGATTAGGGTTATGCATGCTTTCTTTTATAAAGTAAATCATCTCATGTAATTTATGAATTCCTAAATAATATTATTTGCACATATTCATGCAAAGTTCTTGCTTTTTTCTATTTTTCTCTTTTGTGGAAGGCTTTTCTAGTTTGCATGTCTGATCTTGGTTTCTAATAGGTTTTACCTAATTAAATTCTTTGACATATCTAGAAAGTAAGGAATGAATAAGTTATCTAGGGAAAAAGAAGATGGCTTACTGAACCACAGTTAGATTACCCTTCTTTATATTTTGATACAAGCTTCTATGATCCTTGAGGTTCATAAAAGCTTTTTAATCTTGTTGGAGGAAGGACTTGCCTTAATGTAAAAAACTACATAACGAGATCTCATTTATAGCTCCAAGATAAAAGCAAGTTGAATGAGAACTTGAGTTGAAAATATAGAGATAATACACGAAGAAGAACATTAGTATGCCTATAGCATCCAGGAAGATTAACTTAGGTAAAAATATTAAATATGAGCTAGTCATGAAAGATTTAGACCTTCAACATGTTGTTGATCCTCTTATTGACATATTTGAATGCGAGTATTTTGAGAAAGATATTTTGTAATTAGTTCTATCAACTCTTTTGATAGTGTTTATTGTTCATGTAGATTGTAGAGGTTTTAATCATGTTGTATTGAACTTGGAATTTTACTAGTGTACCAAAGGTAAATTATCACCTCATATTATATGTATTTTGTTGTTTAAAATCTCTAATATAAAAAACCATATTTTTTTACATATTTAAATTCTATTATATAAGACACTTTATAATAAAATCAATAACAAATCAATTTATTGTTACAAATATATAGCGAAGGCACCAAATCTTAATGGCTTGGCAATCCCTTGTTTCTTATGACTTGGAATTAATAATTAGAGATTAACCCATGTCTTAGAAGTCCTTGGAGAAATATCATTCCCTATAGTTCATCACTAAATTAATGTGCTTCTTTGTGTGGCCATTATACTTCAAGTATAATTGCTAGTGAGGTAATGTTATTTTTCTTAGTTTCTATATAATTTTATTTTATTTTATTAATATACATTTTTTTTACATTCATTTTGTTCACCTATTTATTATATATTTATGCACCTATTTTTTTTTTTTCATTTTGACTTGATTGTTATCCCATTTTGGAACAAGTCAATAATTATGAAATTTTTCTTTTCCAATTTAATTTGACTAAATAGTCCCCCTCACCCTTCCACCTTGAGTTGACTAAACACATGTTTGACATGATTTGATTCTATATGCTAATACTTAAAGACATTCAATGAATTCATTCTAATCATCAAGTATAATCAAGTATTTGTCTCCTAACTAAGCATTCCAAAGCATTAGAGTACAATCAATAATGACAAACTAGCATTCAGTGTAGTAGAAAGAGAAAATAATTTGCATATATTAAGAGCTCGCCTTTTCTTTAGATGTTATTTAATTTGTGGGGATTAATATAGGTGAAAGATCCTTGTGATATAGTGACAAGATTTTAAGGGTTTTAAATTATTGGCAAGTCCTCAAACATTCAAAATGGTAGGATAGAAGATTGTAACCTATTAAGTTAAGTTGTAGAACATAACTCTATTGATTAGAAGAATTAATCTAAAGCTCAAGAACAAATTCATAACTATGAGTTCATGCCAAACCCATAAATTTATCCTCTAATAAAATAAAGATCTCCCCATTTTCTTCTAATTTTTCAATTGTTGAGCTATGTCCTACTCTCCTGCAACTTTAGTTCGTAGCTTAGCATTCAATTATTTAAATATGTTTTCCCCACAATACATAATTTACTCTAGGCTTACTTATGCTAATGCATATGCATTTTTATGGGATTAGCCTAGGTTAAAATTAATTATTTTCCTTTTAAAAAATAGTATTAATAAAAATATAAATAATAAATTTATCAACCAAAAACACCTCAAAGGATCACAAACTCACCAATCAAACAAATAAAGTCCTTTATTTTTAAAAATCAACCTAAAATAATGACACGATATTAGATGTATATAACCATGCCCAATCATCCTCTCTTTCCTTAAACAAAACATTGTGGAAAAGGATCTAAACACTCTTAGCTAAGAGGTTCCCAATTTTTTGCACTTAATCTCCTAAAAAACAGAGCTAAGATCACTAGCTTTGCATTGAATAAACTTGATTTTCTAATTTGATGTTGTTTTTGTGCATGAATTTGATGATTAAATTTATATCCTCCTTCCTTACTATTTTACAAAATGGTTTACTCTTGAGTCCACATAGAGTTCTACATGTCTACCACCTCATCCTTGTTATTATTTTTAAATGTGCACTAAACACACTAAATAAGTTGTCTCAATATATTTTTTTAAATAATACCTAATTTTTCTTTAAATACCCCTTCAAAATTTAATTCTTTAATTTTTTAAAAATTCATACTCAAATATCAGATTTATCTCTTACAATAAGATAATTGCATTTCAATATATCATTAATTCTCATCTAATTGCATGATCTTTTAGGGATAATAAAATTCAAGCTCTCTTTAAGCTCATCTAATTGCACCATTTTTTATTTTTTTATCGGATTAAGCAAATTGATCATCGTAACTTAGCATATGTATAATAAAATTGAAGCTCTCTTTTTCTTAACAAACTCAAGAAAATCTAGTAATCATACAAATCTTCAAAATTCCTACAACAATTGTTGCGTAAATGACGCTCAAAACACATCTATTTCCAATTCAATTATAATTGCTTGTATGGTACGCAAATATATTATATTCAGTCCGCGGACTAGAAACGCTTTGGACTTACCAAGCCCAGCCGTAGTATGCCACGTCCATGACATATTTATACGTTCCGAATCCGTCAATTGCCTGAGCATCAACTACCCTCTTATGTACAGAAAAATCTCTGTCAACTGATAACCTGTAACAGAAAAATAAAAAGAGCAACTTTCACCTCCTCGACACACAGACGATAGCAATAGTTAAGGGGGCTTACACCAAAACATAGCACAGCCATCTTTTGATCTCTTCACTGTAGGGTTTGGGCACACTGATCATTTGAATCCGAGCCAAGCGACCATCTGTGAAGGATTACAAATGCCGGGTATGTGGATGTCATCGGATCGGAGGAAATTGGCGGTAAAAGTAGAGTATTGTGCTTCCCTTTCACTGGCAGCTTCGTCTCCTCGGAGGTTCTTCGGCTGAGCGGTGGCGCTTCCCTGAGATGTCATGTTCGAATCCTGTGGCGGCCATGGTTTCCCCAGCAATGTCCCGCAGGAGAGGTATTCCCTCGCCAGAAAGCAAGCCAGCCGCCAGTTAACCGCTTTGGCCTGCGAGGGCGCCAAACTGGGCGGGGGAATTTTGTGTGCGTAGGAGGCGACTGCGAGGGATTCGACCCCCGCCGGTGGCAATCTGCTTGTCCTGGCACATCCATTTCCCTGGGAATAGATGGAGTTTGAACTGCCGTTATTATTGATAACATGCTGTGTGTCCTTGTGGAGCCTCATCTTCTTGGACGTTGTGCTTCTTCGCCTGTCTTCTTCCACAAAGGGTTTTCGTTTTCTAAAATCTGCCAATTCCATTTGCTTCTGCTGCGGCTGAAGCGGAGGCCGGTGCATATGTTTGTCCATGGGCAGATCCGAGATTGAAATCAGGGCTCCCCGAGATTCGAACACAAGATGTTGTAGATTGGCGAATCCTGTTAAATAAACCCAACGAAGGGCCAATATATTTGGGGAAAAGGGGGTGTCTTTACCAATGCTTCTTCTGCGAACTGCTGTTTGCAGTTCAATGTTGTTTCTCAATAGTGATCTACAGACAGATCTCTCCTTCCTGGCTTTCAATGGAGACAGGTCAAAGCAGAATTAAAAAGCCCTCCTAAGACCGGGCTTCCCTGTTTTTGTACATAGCTGGACCCCACAAGTATGCGTACGCATCCAATGTATATAGGCATTATTATTGTCCTGTTACTTTTTGTCCGTTTTATCAATACAATAGAATATAAATAGAAGATATTTCAACGCATGGAAGGTTAAAAATATTCTATGGGATAATAGACTGATCTTTTTGTTTTTTCTCAAGTGCTTGCATCTTATACTATTCAAATTAATAACTAAATTTATCATTTTTTCAATTATCAATTTGTTTTTTAAAAGTACGGATCTTCTACTATTCAATTTGATAATGAACTCTACTATTTTTTCAACTATCAATTTGTTTTTTTTCAAGTGTTGATCTTTTACTATTCAATTTGATAATGAACTCCACCATCTCTCAACCATCTTCTTGTTGAATGGATCTTGAAATGAACCTGTTCTTAAATTATTTGTGTACTTGACCCAAATATTATCATAAGCTTTATATTTGAAAATAAAGTGTTTCCATTTCCGTAGTCCTAGTTATGCAAAAGACACAAACTCTTTCTTCGCATGCCTCTTTTGGCTTTTTTTCATCTATATGTTTCATACCAAAGACGATGCAAGTTAGTCCTTGACTAAGGTATGATAATTTTTTCTCTCTAACAAATATTGGCCTCTAAATAGGCTTTTTGTTAATAGCCATAATCAAGGTTAAATTCCTTAAGGAAATATTTCTTCTTTCTTGGTAAAACCATTTTCCGCATAAATTTGTGAAAATTATCTACAAAAAGTGTTTTTTCTTTTTCTTTTTCATTATTAGGACAAGCATTCAAGTGAATTTTCCATTTTTTTATCTGCCTACAATTTTGCTTCATCCATGAATTTTTTCCTTGGCTCAAGATATTTTTAAATACAACATTGGGCCATTTATTTGTCTCCATATACCTATTTTTTTCAAATATCTTAAAATACATACCATAGCAAATGCTTCAAAAGGAACTATACTTTTTTTAGCAAGAAGAATCTCATAATGGACCAATTTTTTTAATTTTGATTTTTCTTGTGATAATGCTTTTTTGGATTTTCTTTATTTGCATCCATTTGGCATCTAAAGTGGTGCTACCCAATATTTCACACCCATAAAACACCACTATAATTACTAATAGCTCAAATAGTGTCCAAATAGTTTTCCAATCACATAATTTTGCCTCCATATTTTTTTTGAAGGGACAAAGCTACTCTCCACCCTCCCAAAGTTCTATTCCTTCTACAAGTTTCCCAACTAAGCTTATTGTTGAAGTCAATCCCAAAGCATTTATCTTTTGTTACTTCCTCTACAATGCTTACTCCAAAATAAAAGTTGAACTTGTTCTTTTTCTTTATGTTGGAGATGATTGTGATTTTGGTATTGATAGTGTTAACTTGCATACCCACATCTCTAAAAATGTGGTCAATGGAAAATAAGTGCTCTCAAGTAACTCTTGAGAAGACCTGGCAATAAAAAATAAGATCATGAACATGTATAAAATAAGTTTGACAACATATCCCCCTAGAAGAACACCATTGCCACCTATCAAATTTAACCATTTTTCCAAGTTTTTAGTTTTTACCTGAACCTTGTCAAAGAGCCTATGAATAATCACTTTAAATTGTACTATGATACTAAGATCCTTCATTCTAAATGATAATTTATTCCCCATAACTATGTCAAAATCCTTCTTGAAATCAAGAAAATGACTATAAACTTCCTCTTCCTCATTACAATTTTTTTCAATGATATGTCTTGATATGATTTTTGTGATCAATTATCGAGTTACTTAGTTTAAACATTTATTTCCCTCTTTCCTACTTTTCTTTTTCTTCTGCACACTTGTTGATTCTATACAACACCATGCTTTCAAACAAATTTGAAAACAAAGGATTGATATTCATTGTTTGATAGTTAAAAGGATTATTAACATTTTTATTCTTCAATAGGTACATTCATACACTAGTAATCTAATCTCTTGGAAAACCATATTGAATTATTTCATTAAAAAAATTACAATATGAGGGGCAAGGATTTTCATCCCTTATTTTAGGTTTTCAACCCAAAGTTCAACCATGTTACTATCATTTCTTGCATCCAGTGTCTTAATACCTTCCTTAAGCTCTTTGCAAAATGATTAATTTTATTGTCATGTTGACCTTAGGGGGACCTTAACCCTAATTCTTGCTCATAGAATTATTTTATGCATATTTAAACCATTGAGTGGATATTATGTTATTCTCTATTTGTTCTTTTCTTGATTGAAGTTCTAGCCAAAATAGTTTTTGGTTATTATTCCCTAGATATATCAAGTCTTTTCTCCTTGTGTTCATGAACACCTGTTTTTTATTTTTACAATTTTCTTGTATAACTTTATTTTATCCTTCTCTTTACCCATCT